>RJWJ010017393.1:0-33067 GCA_004363605.1 Indri indri
GGAGTCATAAAGCTAGACTTGGAATCTTTGCTCTAGTACTAAAAAGATACTGGATTTTCTGAAGATCACAGAATCGAAGTGTTAGTTTCCTCATTTATAAAGTAGGAACAATCATGTTAAGTACTTCTTAGAAGAGCACATATTAAATAAGAGATATTTCTGATTTTACCTACTTAATTATTTATTGTACTTTTTTTTTTAGTTACATGAGTATGAAATAAATGTATTGCATCTCATCTTTCTATCCTATTCAGGCACTTGACGGTGAAGTGTTCTATCGAAATGTAAGATGATTTTAAGAATTACAGTTTTGTGTTCTACTTTTCCCTCAGCTCACTATATGCTTACTTTTAGATGAAAACAAAAGAAATTGTTTATTATGGTACTTATTGTAAAAATATCTAGAATTGATTTGACAAAATTTTCTAATGCTGCTTAAAAAGTTAACAGCTGTAGGCAACAGAATTTGGTCTCACATTTTAATTTTACAGCATCACAGGATAGCATATGTGCTCGCCCACAGAGCGACAAACTTGTCAACAGTTCATCAGAGAGCGGATATGTTCTTCGTGGTAGAAGAGAAACAATTAATCTTTGGAACGAAACTATAGTCTCACTGTTTTTTGGGTTTTTTTTTTTTCTTTTGGGTTTTTTTCCAGTGAGCTTTAAGTGTTAGTTTACTTTTGGAATTACACAGTGAAGGCACATTTCAGGATTTTGTCTCCATTTTTCAAGTCCCATGAATGAATATTGTAAAAGGGCCCAATTTTATAATTTTGTTAAAATCCGTAGATGATGTAAAGCTTTTATAAGCACTAAATGAAAGCCAGATATTGATGAGGAGGTTACAATGCCATCAATAACAAAGCTATAGCTATAGAGAAAACCAAAACCTTAAGTACTAGTACATAACACTCTCTGATACATCTTGGGAAAGTGATTGACCTTCTTTAGGCCTCAGGTTCCTCATCCATAAAATAGATAATGACAATAGTACCCATTTTATAAGATTGGCCTGAGAATTAAATGAGGTAAAAGTTGAAAGTACTTACTGTAGTCACTGGCACCAGGGGTTGGTTGGAAGACAGAACCATGAATTTTCTATTACCTAGCTTCTTTCAAAATTTAAGGTGATGCAAAGTAACACCTATAAAGCATTCTTATAAAAAAACAAATAAATAAAACTTGAATCTGATCAAGCCTCTAGAATTACTCTATATTGTAGAGTTTTTATGCACATACATCATTTAAAAATACACAGCAGCATACTAAGCTTGTTTTTCTGTGGATAATGAAATTTGGTTTCTTTGGACGTTCTAAAATCTATGGAAGGTGTAATAATAATTAAAAATGGCAATAGAAGGAATAGAAGGGATAGAAAGATTGGCAGATTTAAGATATATTAAAGAGAGGAGTTGCTCAGACATTGATCAGTTGGTTGTGCTGTTAGACATACGACTTGATCAACTTTTCCCAGGTCCATAGGGAGGATTATTGCCAAGTTTGATGGTTCCATAGAAGGAAGAACAGACATGGGGCAGGGGATGTGGTTTGTCATAAAGACAGTTTGTGACATGTTAAAGTTGAAGTGTAGGATATCCAGGGCAAACTTGAAAAGGCTGAAATTTAGGGAAGAGTTTAGGCTGAATGTATAGCTGGTACAAAACAATTAACAAATTAATTACCAATAAAATATTTTCTACATAAAATAAAACATATTAGCTCCTTTTTGAATCCCATGTAGAGAAGGATTCCTCAGATAGCTTAATTGGTTATAGTCAATAGTTTTTATTATAGATAGTCTTTCCTTGAAAAACTTTGTTCTATTGTTTCCTTCCCCTATTTTGGGATTGTCTGTACACTCTATAGGGAAGAAAATTAATGCTTATAAAGTAGTTAAGTTTGTGAGCATACTTCAAAAAACAATTTTTAGTTGTTTACCAAAAAGGAAAAAAAATGCTTCATTAAAGGGAAAACATTTTACTTTTCATTTTTCCTTTCAATACTAGCCTTTGTTTGTTTTGCCTTGCTCATGTAGAGAAACAGTAGGGAGTAGAATTTTTTTAATACAAGAATTCATTATCACTCTTGTATTACCTCCCTGTGGATTCTGGAAGAATGCAATCCTGACTATAATCCTTGGCTGTGGTGTTTGCCTATGCATGTTTTGAAAGTGATTGTGGCTATTTCTTATTATCAGACCTCTAAATTATCCTCTTCAGTGTTACTGAATTTGTTTTCCTCGTCCTTCCTCCTTGTCTTAGTAGCATTTCAGTCTAACATACAGATGATTCCCATCTCCACTATCATGACCGCAACTACATGGGAAATCCCAACTGAGACCAGCACAATCACTTATATGAGTCTAGTCAACCCGCCTAACTCTGAGACATAGTCAAATAATTGAAATTTAAGCTATTAAGTTTTGAGGTGGCTTTTCTAGAGATAATCAAAACAGAAATTGGTGCTAGAAATGGTTCTAGGAAAGCAAAGTTGTAAAAATGGGAATCTGTAAGTGGATCTTTGACTTAAATAGATTTAAAAGCATCCATGAGCCTGGTGGCATGGGTAGCTCATGCATGCAAGGCAAAACGGTTAATAATTAAAGGGTCACATAGAGCTACCTGTGATTGTATGCCTATAGAAGTAAAGTTTTAGGTAAGCCAGGGTGACTGAAAGAAATGTAAGGGTAAAGAAGAAATATAATAGAGGAAGTTTGTTGCTTTTAAATACACTGGAAAGTTGAAGAAAATATGAGCTCAGGGCTTTAAATTCTCTACTCAAGGTCTAAAGAAGAGATCAGAAAACACTCATGATTGCCCTAAATACTGCCTTTATTTCCTGTAGTTGCATGGCCAAGATTGAGGAAAATGCAACTACTTCTTACTTAGTGGTATTTAGGTTTGTTCATAAATTCGATTTTTAGTTTCAAGAGTTAGGACCAATAATCCAGTCATGATTTTTACTTCAGAATCAAGTTCAATATCATGTGCAATGTTTACCAAACACATGCTGAGTGAATAAATGAATACTTGAGAAGACATGGTTTAAAATAATCAATATTGGGAAAAGTTAAGAGAAACAATGTTTGCAATTAAATGCAATCTGATTTCATCTGAAGGAAAATGGGAAGGAGAAAACATTTGTCACTTTTCAGATGGGAATATAAAAATTATAATTTTGACTCTTTTGATTCTACTTGAGGAGACCTGTAGGAAACATACGTTTTGTATTTTATATATAGATATATGTATATAGAGAGATATATGTATATATATAATAGTTACATATAATAGTTTTAGTGTTACTTTTTGGTTTCCTACCTATTTTAGTTACAGATTAACCTTAAAGCACATATTGGAGGACATTTATTCTAAATTCAGATGGTTAGTGTTTTATGTTCCACTTCCAGGCATTATAATTCAGTTATGTTTTAAAAAGAGGGGGAAAATTGTTTTCAGAATCCCATTTTAATCTCTTATTTGAAAATACCTGACGGGCGCAGTAAACAATATTTGAGTGATGGGCACACTTATCTCCGCGACACAAGCATTACACGTTAAAAAAGCAATCCATGTAACCAAAACATTTGTACCCTTTAATATTAATATTTTTAAAATAAAAAAGAAAAGAATTCCTTAAATAAAATATTTTGATAACCATTTTTGAATAGCAAACACAGTTTACATTTATGATGTAATAATGTGAAAACATGTCAGTTGAAGGTTTTAAGCCACACATATACAGAAACGAAGCTCACCATGATCCTGGTGGAAGGATTGGATTTCTGTTTTTGTTAACTTTCTCTGTTTTTATCAACTTTCCCTTGAGAGACAGACACTTGGCTATTTACTTCCACTTCTGGGGTGTCATTGTTGTTGCTTCTGCATGACATAAACAGCTTGCTCAGCTTAAATTCACCAAAGTTTTAGAATGCAATTTAGTATCTGCTAAAGCCTTATGGTAAATGCACATGCCAGACAATGTTTCATACTGGAATATTCCCCATCCACCTATGTTATGAAGAGTGATCTTCATGGAGGTAGTTGCACTCCATTCTCTAAATTGCTTTTAAATTTCCTGTGGCTGGCTTAAGTCAATAGAGCAGTGTAGAGCACCTTTTGAAAAATCTCCTGCCTCACTTCTCAATACTCTCCATTTTTTTTTTTTCATTTTAAGCAAGAGAACTCACCATCACACACTGTATAGTTATCTGTGATATATTGGTCCAACTATGTTGGATTAATGCCAGATTTCAACACTTAGCTCCCCCCTGGAGAACTACTTTCCTACCAGTGGTTAAAAAATGATCACTTTTACGCTTAAGCACACACATTGACATCTCCTGTCTTGAATTCTTCTGAAAAAGAAGAAAAATAGCTGGAGAAGTCTACCATAGCAGCCCCTTCTGGCAGGGATTTGAAAGTAAAAGAGCATTTCCAGTTTCAGTCAAAACCAACTGGTTCAGAAAAGTTCATGTACTTCAGAAGTTAACACAGGGCTCCCTTTGGTGCCATCAGGATTGACATTCCTATCGGCCCAGTTTGCTTTTGCTCAGTTCAACTGTTTTGTTATTACTTATAGAAAATGTTGCCTCGGCTGGAAAGCGGAATCATATCAGAAACCATTTTTAGAGGAGTTTAATGGTGATATTTCAGTGGGACAAAAGGAAAAGAGTGCCCCTCAGGATTTCTTTTAAATCTATAAAGCCAGGTTTTGAAAGGAACATGATTGGAATGCAGCAAGAAACCTATCCTTAAAAATTCCCCTTCACTGAATTGCTTCCTGGTTGTTCTTTAAATGGCAACCCTTCATAGTATAGGGCATCTTTACATGCTGGAAAAAATGGCAGCCGTCTTGTGAATCTAATGCTATTGGTTTCACATAAAGTATTGAAATAAATATTTTCTCTCTTTCCTCTTTTTGGATGAAATTTTAAGCTTTGGTCAAGAGATTTTTTTTTTCCTAAAGGGCAAATGGGATAAGAAATTCTGAAATCAAAACAAACAAACAAACAACAGATTATACCAATTGAGCTTGAAGAATGCAAATAATTTATTTTCTTGAAATTTTTGTACTTTCCTTGACTTCCTTGAGTTTTTAAGGGCAGTTCCTAAAACAAATTGAAATTGTTGGACTACTGTAGGTTCTTCATGAGTTATCAATATACAAGAGACTAATAGTACCACACTGTTTGGATGAGGCTTTAAGTGCAATCAAACCGGGATGCTTTCTTAGGTATTTATGAAGTATATCTAAATAGATAAATTGGTGCTTGCAAAAAAATCACAGTAAAACTAGAAATGGTACACCAAAACAATACGCAGGCAAGAGTAAAAAATGGTATAGAGTCAAATTATGCCCTTTATGAGAAAGATTTTCAATGCAAAAAGGATTCACAGAAGGAATTTGTGGGCTGAAAAAGTTAGAGGAGTTCCAAGAAACAATGTTCCTGCAGTAGGAATTGAAAGAAATAGAGAGGTACAGTTCATGTTAGAGGCCATATCTTTTTTTTGTTGTTGTTGTCAAGACAAGGTCTCCCTCTGTCACCCAGGCTAGAGTACAGTGGCATCATCATAGCTAACTGAAACCTCAAACTCCTGGATGCAAGTGATCCTCCTGTCTCAGCCTCCTGAGTAGATGGAACTACAGGTGCACACCACCACACCCAGCTAATTTTTCTATTTTTTGTAGAGATGGGGTCTCACTAAGTTGCTCAGTCTAGGGTGGAATTCCTGGCCTGAAGTGGTCATCCCACCTCAGCTTCCCAAAGTGCTGGGATTACAGGTGTGAGCCACAGCATCTGGCCCATATCTTAACTTTCTCTTCAAGATAAAGAAATGGGCATTTCTAGAAAGTCATTGTAAACAAAGAATCCTAGAAGTCTTTAATATAAGTTAAAGAAAATGAATATATCTGAAGTAAATATGGCTAAAAAGGGGAAACTGAAAGAGGCTAGGAGGAATAACAGAAGAGAGAAAAACAAGAATACTGTGTCTTTGCAGGAGAGATGACAACATTTAGGAGGCAGACATCATGAACAGTAACAACTGCAGTAGAAAATTCAAGTAAAGTGATAAGCGGCTGAAAGAAAGACTTAAAAAAATCAGTAAACTATGTAACAGGAGATTTTTGTTGACCTTATAGTAATTTCAGTGGAGTGGTTGATGGAAGTTTAAAGAGGTAAATGAAAAACTGGTGGGAGTAATTAGATATGATTATGCGAGAATTTTAACCGGAAAAGAAGAGAAGAATAACAGGATAGCAATCCAAAGAAATAATGATAGCAAAGGATTGTGTTTGTGTATGTGTGTGTTTTGATATATGTGGTGTTTTATAATTTTTTAAGATTTTCTATCTGAATCAGAAGAAAATGAAAAATAATCGCCGCTGAAATACTAGAAAAGTGATATTTAGAGATAATATTCCCCAAGAATTAGAAGAGAATGCTAATAAAGAACATTATCAGAAGAGTGCATTACACAGAGGAGAAGTCTGCCTCTCACTTTGAGACCACAGGGAATGATAAGCCAAAATATTAGAAAAAGATTCAAATAAGGGTTAGGAAAAATGTGAACACGCATGGAATGATTTTGATCAGTTTAATAAAGATTGCAAGTAAAATTGGTGATAAGGTTCAAGAGTGACAAAAGGTCAGAAAGGTGGCATAATATTTACAGGCTATGAGCTAGAAAATAGGAGGAATAACAAGCAAAGATTAGAACAAAAACTGCAGTTTCACAGTCTGAACTTTCTGAAAGCTAAGTTTACTCTATAAAAGAAGAAAGCAAATACATCTCTGTCGTGTCAATTTTGAGTGCTGAAAATTATTCACTACCTTCTGGCCCTGCCATAGTCCTTGAACTTCTCATGTTATTTTAAAATTTAGGTTAAATGAATGAAGGCCTCTGTTAGAGTGAAGATAGTATCAAAATGGTTATTGTATCATTACTACTGTCAATCAGTTAATACTAATATTTTAATTGGGATACCATGCACATTATAAAGAAATGGCTCTTCAATAGGGGATCTCTGGAACCTATTGTACTATTCTATGACTATTCTACTCATAGCTCATTTTGTAAACGAGATCTCCCGCTTTATACTATGTTTTAACTATTGTCAAAGTCAAATAAAATATAGAGATGAATCTCTGAAATTAAAACGTTTTATTTGGGAGAAAAAATTGCAATTTGGGGCATGTACCCAGACCAATTGGTCTTTAGTATGTCCAAAAAAGAAAGAGAAGATTAGAGGTTTTATAAAAAGGAGAAATGTTACATATTGCTGTTTGAGAAATTTCATTGGCACTGGTAAGGTTTTGAGAAGCTGGCAAGTTCTCATTGGTAAGTGAAGGGCAAACCTATTCTTGATGTTGCAGCCAATCTTTCTGCTGCCATTAGATGAAACAGGTTTCAGGACACACCAGGCAGTTTCGACAGCCAGGCTTGCCGAAAATTACATTTTTGGAGCAGTGTTCTGTGCCCTGAGTGCTTTTCTCCCCTGCCTCTCAATTCTGTTTTTGTTGGGTCTGACAAGAATGACCCAATCGTATGATCATCTTTCAAGCTACCTCCATTGTTTACATAGATGATTGGCTTTTCATTTGATTAAGTCTTCCTTTGTACATAAATAAAAATAAACAGTATGATATTTTCACTCATGGTGTAAATGTAGCTACATCTCTCTTATTTTTTTTAATAATTACTGATTAAGTGATTTTATTAAGAAGAATCACAGTATCTGTCTTTGGAGTCTTTCTTGCCCTGAATAGTCCAATAATCCCAGGGCATACTCATGGTTTACTCATTCTAAGTGAATTCTTTCTTCTATCAAACACAGGAAAAAAGGAGGAGAGGAAAGGCCACACAGAGAAAGACAGACAGACAGATAGACAAAGAGGTAATCAGTGAACTCAACTTTCTAGTTATTCCACTTTCTATACTTCATGTGAAAAAATCACAGTGGTCAGAGAGAAAGTCTTAGAATAACCAGAGGAAATTTCCATTTATAGCACAGAAGAGAAAGATGCAGATATAAAAGGTATAAAATAATATTTCAATAATAGTTCACTCATATGGTCCTTGTGAGGTTGAAATGAGTTAATACACATAGACCCCTTAGAACAATCCTGGCATATGGTAAGCGTGCAACACAAATGTTAGATGATGTTACTCTTGGCACATGATCCTCTGCACATACTGTCAGTCTCGAAAATGTTGCTTAGCTCCTTTTTTAGACATCGGCAAAAAATAAAATCACACACATGCACACACACCCCCAATTTTTAAAAAATATTCTCCTGGATTATTCAGTTTTCTTGGTTTTCTGTCCTATCCATTATGATGATAGGAAGGAATTGAGCAGAGACACAAAATGACCTCAAAAGAAGCACAAGTCCAGATGGGTGAACTTTCTTTTTTCTCTCAAGTGGGTAATAATTGAGAAAAAAAAAAAAACCCTAAATATTTGTATTCTTATTTTTTAATAGTTTTACCCTTTTTATTACAAAGTGCAATATCTGCTATAGCAATTAAGCAATTTTTATTATTTTTCTGTCACTGAAGCTTCTCTTTCAGAGGGGTAAAATTTTACTTAACATCTACTATAGAATCTGAAGGTAATGCTGCACCTTGGATAAGTTACATTGTTGTTTGAGACATATTTGGAGAGAATGAACTAAATATCATATTGTTAACTATAATGACTGTAGAATGTTTCAAAAGGAACAGATGAATATATTGATTCATAAGAAAAATAATTATATTCAGTATCACTAAGTTTCTCTTATTTTATTCAACATTATTGAATATTGATCATTCATATTTCTTTATATGTCAGATGACAAGTATATTCAATTAACCAATAGTCATCAGGCCTCTGCTTTTCTAAATTCTAAGTGTAAATTTATTTTACATAAAACATATCAGAAATATATGATACTTAAGAAAGCTCAATGTACTATAGTACTATTATTTCCCCCCATTATTTTGAAAATGAACCCGATTTCAAATATTAGACTATAAAGATGAAAATAATATTAGGTGGCAGAGATTACATTTGAAAGAATTTTGTTCCCTGTAAAAGTTGCAAATTTGCCTCCAATATGAGAAAAATAATTATTAAAACAAAACAAAACACTTCCCTTATTCTCTAAAATACATCAGTTTTGTTTGAAGTCTCATAAATTATCTTAACATGGTGATAAATTTATTAGGCTGTCAAAGTTTAAACCTAGAATTCAGCTTTTTGTAATTAGGAATTCCTGAACATATGTATCTTCTCAGCACAATCTCTCAAACCTGTGATATAATGTAGCTCCTGGCAGTTCTGGACAAATTTGGGTGTCAGATAACCCCAGCATTTCATGAATTTAGTTAAACATAGACGTTCCTTTTGACATTTTCCACATTTTGGTTTGCTTTTGGTTATCCAGCTATTACTTTTTAACAAATTACACACATGCCCCAATAAAACAAAATCTGATCATTATTCATTAAACTAAACCTACAATCTGTCACGGGCCTAAGAATACTGTATTTCATTTCCCAACCTGTGTTGATACAATGAATCTGACTATTAATGAAAATAAAATTATTATAAACCACCCAGAAAATAAAACTAAACTAAACAAACAAGAAACCCCAGTTATCTAAATAGTGAAATTTATAAGAAGTTTGCCAATTGGCTGGTTTATTTACAATATTCTAAATATCACTGACTAATATATAAATGTTGAGAACACTCTTTAGACACTTCTTCAAACCTAAAATAAAATTATAAAATGTTATTTAAATACCTTAATTCTGTGATTAGTAAATATTATTGTCTGATTACTCAATCAGCAAATGTCTTCTTCATTCTTATTTTTTAATAAGGTAACATAAGTGCAGTTAGAATTACACAACTATGCGGTGTACTCAAATATGAGAAAAATAAAATCTAGACAAATGGAGAGAACTCAGTATTTAATAGTTTCAGGGATGGGGCCTGCACTCTAGTTCTATAGAGGAAAAATTAAGAGCTGTGTGTTGCATTTATATTCCAAAATTTCTTCATGCCTAAAATAATGCTAAGATATAATTCCTTGGTGAAAGATGTCTCATTTTACAAATGCTGAAGAATGGATAAAGTGATAGTTACTCTGGCTTATCAAATTGTTCATTAGGGGACAAAAGAGACTTTAGGTTAAAATATAACAACAAAGAAAATGACTGCAATTGTTTCCGGTAACTTGAATATAGTATTAGCAAATTTCAACTTTGGGACTTTGTATTTTAACAGTTTCAGAATGAGACTTGGTACTTGTTTTACTTTCTCATATCTTTTTAATTTGACTCCAATTCTAATAAATTTAATAAATTTTTATGTATGTACACAGTTAATAAGTTTATCAGTTAGAAATACACATGCACTACTCTCATCAGATTAGACTTTAGCCCAACCTGTTTCTTTTCATCATTAGATTTTGAATCAAAGTTTTGCCTAAGTGTGTCTAATTAGCAGAGCTAGGCCCCTTGCCTAATAGCTAGCTTTGAGGGAATCAAAGAAATTTGGTTTCTCATTTCTATCCTGAAGAATTTTTAATACTTGTAAGGGCTAAGTTGCTATAGCAAAGGTATCGTAAAGTACAGTTGCTTATAGAAGAGGGCTGTGTATATATTTTTTCATCATAGGGTAGTCCCAAGCTGAACGTCCAGGCTGCAGGGTGGCTATGTTCTGCATATACATTTTGGGCCTGGATCTCTCCATTCTCTTGCTCTGCAATTTACAGGGTTGCTATGCATTAATGCATATGCATTGTCAGGTCTAGATTGTAGACACCTCATTTCAATTTACAGGAAGAGGAAAAGAGAACACTGGTATAGAAGTGGGCTACCTTTCACATCAGAGATGACTCAAAAGTTGTAATAATTACTCTCCTCACAACTCATTGGATACTCTTTCAAAAGAGAGTGATATCTCAGTTCGTTTGCACTGCTATAGCAAAATACCTGGGACTGAGTAATTTATAAATAACAGAAATTTATTTCTCACAGTTATGGAGACTGGGAAATCCAAAGTCAAGACCCTGGCAGATTTTCTGTCTGGTAATGGCTTCTTTCTGCTTCCAAGATGGTGCCTTGTTGCTGCATCCTCCAGAGTGGACAAATGCATTAACTTAAGTCCTTTTATAAAGGCCCTAATCTCCTGCGTGAAGGCAGAGTTCTCATGACTTAGTCACTTCCTAAAAGCCCTACCTGTTAATAAAATCATATTGGCTATTAAGTTTCAATATATGAATTTGGGAGGACATACTCAGATCATAATTGGAAAGGATCATCTCTAGCTGGGAAGCCTTGTGCTCTGTGGCAACTCTATTATTGTGGAAGAAGGGAAGGCCCGGCCATCTCTGACACAAGAGTCATGGACTCATACCTTGTATGAGTCTCTAACCTTAGTAAAGGTGTTTAAAGTTGGTGGGTAATTACATGCACCTTTAAACAAGGTTTTAAATTCTTTAGGCAATCTACATAAAACCGATTCTTCAATAGAAATACTGATCTGTAAAACTTAAAATTAGTATCTCAGAAATGTAATATTTTAATGACATATTTTTGTAAGGCAATGAACTTATGCCAATCAAATTAACTTCTGCATGACAGACTTTAAAAAATCTGAGAATAAATATATTAATCAGAAAGATGGAGACTCTTTTGGGTTCTCAAGGGATTAGAATGTCTTTCATTATTACTAATGAATAAAATTCCACTTGCTCATTTATTCTTTTAATAAGTAATCATCGAATGCCTATTTTCAGATCTGTACACAGAGAATGTTAACAATGACATGTTACCTACTCTCGAGAAATTAAAATTTAATAAGAAATATAACACACACAAAGAGTACTTCTACACAAGGTAAAATGTACTTTTTTTGTGAGGGCTTAATTTCCAGAGATACATAGAAAATGTAATATAAATTCAAGAGGGATCAATTTTTGTTGCATTCCAAATATGCAAATGTCTAGTAAATCTTCGATGTACTTTGGAGAGTCCCATTTCTTGGAAAGTCCTTTTCCATAAGAAATAATTGATCAGAGAAGCTTATTTCTATATTGTGAATAATTACTTGCAATTTCCAACACCTGTTTCTCAGTAATCTTCCAGCCTTTATGGCATAAGTTCAGAAAATCCCAGGCAGTTGTTTCTTCTCAAAGAGAGATAAGGAGGCTGTCAGGATGTCAATCTTTTCTTCCAACCTGCTTTGAGAATGACAGGCCACAAATCACTCTGGACAGAAAGAAATGAAAGTTTTTATGTCAACTGTGTTTTTCCCCCTCTGGGTTTAAAGAGGAAGACATCCTCTTAAACTATACATTAATGTGTAGTAATTGATATATCTGGATCAGCTCAGATGCTGTCAGCCTCATTGTGTGTATATATAAACTCAGCACCTTAAAACAACCATTGCCACCTGGTTTAGGAGCAGAAATAGAAATTTGCATGATTTCCTACCAGTTCGTATACATGGGTAAGGACCCAGTCTTAAAGCATTTCACAGGCATTTCATGTTTATATTTAGTAGACAAATCATGTACAAGTGGCACAATAAAATGATCTTTACTCTTTTCAGATATTGCTTCTCCAAATCTATTTTGGCAGTTTTTGTAGGAAAAACTTGTGAGACACTGAGGTCTACTACATTGATTGAAACAGCATGCTTATGGCATTCTTTCTTCTCATTCAAATCTAGAGATATTTTAGGGACCTTTTTGAATCAATTTGAACTAAATTCATAATGCTGTTTACCATAAAACCAGAAGTTTCTATCTTCTTAATTTTAAAGCAATTGTTAATATTTATTTATGATTTATTTTTAATTTTTCTTTTGTTGTTCAAAATATAATACACGTACAATAAAAATCACCCTTTTAAAGAGTCCAGTTCAAGCAGTTTTCAGTACATTCACAAAATTATATACTGTCATCACTATTTAGATCCAGATCATTTTTCATTCCAAAAAGAAATCTTATAGCCATTATCAGTCATTCCCCATTCCCAACTCCACACAGAACCTGTAAACCAAGAATCTACTTTTGGTATCTATGGATTTTCTGTTCTGGAGATTTCATAAATTGAATCACATGGCTTTTGAGTCAAATTGAATCATATTGAATGTTTTCAAGGTTCATCCATGTTGTAGAATGTATCAGTGCTTCATTCCTTTTTTAGTGAATAATATTCTATTGTATAGAGACACCACATTTTGTTTACCCATCCATTAGTTGATGAACATTTGGGTTGTTCTGGCTTTTGAGTTATTATAAATAATGCTCTTTGTGAACATTTTTGTACACATTTTTATGTGAATGTATGTTTTTAATTCTCTTGTGTATATACCTATGAGTGGGATTAATGGGTCATATTGTATCTCTATGCTTAACTTTTTGATGATCCGTTAAACTATTTTCTAAAACAGTTCTACAATTTTGTATTCCCATCAGCAATGTATCAGGGTTCCAATTTCTCCATATCATTACCAATGCTTATATTGTTTGTCTATTTGATTATAGCCATCCTCGCAATTGTTGCTTTGGTTTGCATTTACCTAGTTGTCTTAGTCCATTCCTGCAGCAATAACAAAATATCTAAGACTGAGTAATTTATAAATAATAACAATTTATTTCTCATTGTTCTGGAGGCTGAGAAGTTTAGGATCAAGGGGCCAACAGGTTTGCTGTGTGGTGAGGTCCTGGTCTCTGCTTCCAAGATGGCATCTTGAACACAATCAAGAAGACAGAAGGGATTGAAAGGCAAAGGAGGGACCTAGCTGGTTCCTTCCAGCCCTTTTATAAAAAGCACAGATTCATTCAGGAGAGTTTTGTCCTCATTACCTAATCACCTCCCAAAGGCCATACCTCTTAATGTTGTCGCATTAGGGATTGAGTTTCAACATATATTTTGGAGAGGATGATGTTGAGTATCCTTCCAAATGTACTAGATATTTATATATAATCTTTGAAGAAATATCGATTCAAGTCCTTTGCCCATTTTTTGATCTGTTTATTTGTCTTTATACTCCAGTGATAAGTGACCTTTAAATATTCTGGATACTAGATGTGTGATATCTATTTTTATATGATCCTGAGATATATTTAGATATTTCTCCTCATATATATGGCTCATAAATATTTTCCCTTTCTGTTGGTATTCTTTGCACTTTTGTGATAGTGTCCTTTGAAGCAAAAATGTTTGAAAATTTGATAAAGTTCAATTTATCTCCTTTTTTTCTTTCATTGCTTATGCTTTAGGTATCATATCTAAGAAACCAACCACTAATCCAAGGTCATGAAAATTTACACCTATTTTTTTCTAAGAGTTTGATAATTTAGTTCTTATACACTTAGGCATTTGATCCACTTTGAGTAATCCTTGTGTACTGTGTAAGGTAGGGGTAATTTCATTTGCGTTTCTCTCTAGTGTCCTTTCATTTTAGTCTGAAGGACTCTCTTTCATATTTCTTGCAGTGCAAGTGTGATAGCAAAAATTCTTCTCAGTTTTTGTATGTGTGAGGTCATTTTAAAATTTTTTCTTCAGTTTTCAAGAATTATTTTCCTGGATACAAAATTCTTATTTGACTTTTTTTTTCTTTCAGCACTTTCAATATACCTTTCCGTAACCCTCTGGTCTCCAGGGTTTGTGATGAAAAACCGGTTGTTAATCTTATTGTGGATCTGTTATATATGATAAGTCACTTCTCTTATTGCTGTAAAGATTCGCTTTTTGTTTTGGGTTTTCAACAGTTTGGCAATAAATGTGTGTAGTGTGGATCTCTTTGGTTTTTTTCTGCTTGGAGAGTGTTATGTTTCTTGCATATGTGGATTCATGTTTTTTATCAAATTTTGGATGCTTTGAGGCTTTTATTTCTTCAAATTCTTTCTTCGTTTTTTTTTTTTTTTTTTTTTCTGTCTCTTTCTGGACTCCCATTAAATTGGCATGCTCAGTGATGCCTCATCTGTCTGTGAAACTCAGTTCATTTTTCTTTATTTTTTCTTTCTCTTTTTCAATCTAGATAATATAAATTAACCTATCTTCGTTTGTTGATTCTTTTATATGCTTAAATATTCTGTTTAGCCCATAGTAAGAGTATTTCATTTTAATTATTTTACTTTTTAACTCCAGAAATTTCCATTTGTTTTCCTTTTATAATTTCTATCTCTTTCTTGTTAAATATGTAGCTGATTCATATTCTTTGCCTAATAAATCCAATGTCTAGATTTCCTCTGAGGTAATTTCTTTTCATTGTTTTTCCCCCTGCATATAGAATATTTTTATTGTTTCTTTTCTAGACTCATTTTTTTGGTGAATATTGGACATATTAAATGATATACTGTGGCAACCCTGGAAATCATATTCACCCCTATTCCCAGGGATTGTAGTTGTTGCTGTTTGGTGACTTTTCTGACCTAATTTTGAAAGTCTGCATTCTTCTATGTGACCACTAGAGACTCTGCTCACTCCCTTATTAGTTGACTAATATTTGGAGAGATATTTTCTTAAACACCTGAAATCAATAATCGTCCCTGTCTTCGCCAACTGATTCTGTGTGTGTCTTGAGGCATGCCTTCAACACTCAGCCAGGCAGTTGAAACTCTACCTTTTCCTTTATTTATTGCTTCAACAGAAGCTCAAGATCATCTGAAGGTGAGATGTTAAGGCCTTCTCAGGTCTCTCCTGAACGTGTGCAGAGACCTTTGCATGTACAGAGTCCTGGCCACGTGCATAACCTTATGAAGGCACATGGCCTTCTGGAATCCCAGAAATATATTGGAACTTTTTAAAGACCCTGGTGGATATATTATTCTCCAAGTTTTCCTTTTAAGCTTTTTGGTTAGTCTTTTCTTTGCTCTAATAATTCTTGTTCACTACTCCAGGAAGCTGCAAAGTTAAAAAATTACCTGTAATTTTTTTCAACATACACTCCAGGAAAAGGCTTTTTGTAACTGGGTGAGCTCAAAGTAAGGTAAAATAAAGACAGTTTTGCAAATGAGGCCTTCCAGAAAATCAACTGGCTGGTCAAATAATAAAAATTGTGTTGAAATGGAGCTTTGAAAGAGTTCCAACCCTGTTCTTCCCCTCCCTCCCCTGTTGGAGGCCAGGCTGTTGGTTTTCATTATGATTACAGATTAGTGGCTTTCAAGGTTACCACTAAAATGGGGAGATGGGATTGTGATTAAAACAAGTTAAAATGTCACAAAACTCACGGTTCTTACTGAGATTCATTACCGCTTTTATTGAACATACAGTCCCAGAATTGCTGCAAGCCTTTGGCTAATTCCCAGAGTTCTGAAAAAGTTAATTCTGAAAATCTTTTGCAAGGTTTCTAATTACTTACATGTAGAAGAAAATGTTTGGAGGTTTCTAGTCTGCTTTTTTCACTATTGTCTTCTGGTTCTCTTCAGAATCTATTGGAAGGTAACATTCTTTTCTCCTTATGATACAGTAATAGATTTTAATTATTTTTTGAGTCAAATCATTTTTTTTTTTAGCAAAAGGGGACTTGCACAAAAATCTCCAGATCATTGTTAACTATCATCATTCTTGACAATTTATTAATAACTGGTTTAGTGGTTTTTACAACAAGGCTCCATCAACATCATGAGATAAAAAGAATCAAAGTAAAATGTCTGTGAGACATGAGAACAGTTTCATAATAACTTGTAATTGAATATCCCATACAGATAATCTCAAAAATCAACATCAATTAGGAAAGAATGGATTCTAAGATATTTCTAGAAAACAGTTTGTACACTGAGTAAATACTCTGAAATATGATAGGAAAGCATGAATTGTGTTATTTTAAAGGGTGACAGACAACTTTGCTACTTTTGTGTTCTTGGAAATATTTCAAATGTAAAGGCATCCTTTTGAAGATATGGTTTGAATTTTGAGAGATAATGATTGCTTTGTATTTACCAATTAAAATTTCTGACTTGGAAAATAGAAGATCGCTATCTCAAGTATACAATTTCAAAAAAATCAAAATCAGTTTTCTAGAAAAGATATTTAAAGAAAATTTGTGGTACTAGGCTGGGTAATTTAGAGGTAAAGTCAGTGTAATTCAAAAGACAAAGTGGCTCCTATTAAATGCTTATGGGAGCAGATGTAATAAATGTCTTTGTTGTGCTACAAACAAAACTTAAGTTTAAATAGTCCAGCTAAAAATTTCCACCAGGTAATTCATGATAACATAGAGAGGAACCTTATTGTATAAAAATTTCAGTAGTTGTGCATTCAAATGTGGTATCCTAAATTTTGAGGATACAAGGAGACAGAATAAGTTCATCTGAAGGTTTTGTTTTGGGGATGGTTGGTCATTCAAAAGCTTATTTATCAGTTGACTATTTGGAACCAGAAATGCATTATCCATAAAAATAATATTATAAATAAATCATGGATTGCTTTTAGACCAGATCACAGATTTCCAAAAGTAAAATGTGTAGTTAATATAAAGTAATGGTGATAAAGGGTTGGGATTTGAGACCTGAGAGCAGGTAGACTTTATTTGGGTGGGTTCCTTTCCAATTTGTGGAGGTCTGGCCAATCTTGGGGAACTTTAAAAGGAAAATGAAAATTTGTTTTTAACATACACCTACCTTCATTTTGGGCCTCCCTTTTAACTGTTTCTTGATGTCTTTTTCCATAAATACTCAGTATCGTCTGCCATATAATTTATAAATAAGTCAAAGCTAATGTACTCTTTATACATCAAATGTTTTCATTTTTCCTGTACTAAAATCCCATTCTACCAGCTATTATCTAAAAAACAATCAGACAGAACTAATTATCTCAACTATGACTGATTGATATTTACTGTTCTGCAATAGTTAAATGTGAGGAGAAGAATGGCTGCTTAGTGTGGTTATCCATTAGCTTGAATCTGTGTCGCTTACTAGTTGCATGGTGTTAGGCAAGTTTCTTTTCATACCTCAACTTCTTTAGATATAAATATCAAATAATAGTAGTACCTATGTCATACTGCCTTTCATTGGGAGTAATTAATGATATACTCTATCACCACATTTAAGACTGTGACCAAAATGGAGTAATCAATAAAAATGAATTTTCACTCTAAGTAAAAGGGTCATTAATTTTGAAATCTCATTGTACCTAAGTAAGTTGAATGAAAGTAAGAGCATGGCTAAAAGAAATTTTTTCTCAACAGAAAACAAACTCAGATTCTTTTTGTCTGAGAGTAGCTCCTCTCAGCCATTTATAGCCTCTTTGCTTTCTTTTAAAAATGAGCTAGAATTTAGCTCTCCTTAAATCTTCCTTCAGTTTGCTTGTTTGTTTTAATAGTAGGTTCCCATGTTAGCTTTCTATTGCTGCTGTTATAAATTACCACAAACTTTGTGTCATAAAACAACCAAATTTATTTATTTTTTTTTTGGTTATTTATTTGTTTACTTTTTAGAGACAGATTCTCACTCCGTCACCCAGGCTAGAGTGCAGTGGTTGATCATAGCTCACTGCAGCCTCAAACTCCTGGGCTCAAGCGATCCTCCTGCCTCAGTCTCCCATGTACAACAACATCCAGCTAATATTTTATTTTTTGTAGAGACACAGTCTCCTTATGTTGCCCAGGGTGGTCTCAAATTCCTGACCTCAAGCAATCCTCCTAAACTGGCCTCCCAAAGTACTTGGATTACAGGTGTGAGCCACTGCACTTGGCCACAAATTTATCATCTTAAAATTCTGGTAGTCAGAAGTCTGTAAAATGGGTTTCACAGCCTAAAATCAAATTGCCAGTAGAGCTATTTTCTTTCTGGAGGCTCTAGGGGAGAATCTCCTTTGCTTCTAGAGGCTGTCCACATTCCTAGGTTCCTGGCTGTCTTACAGCAATGGCGTCGCTCTGACATCAGCCTCCTTCACCCCATCTCCTTATTCTGATTTTGACCTCGTTGCCTCCCTCTTGAAAGGACCTTTGCAAATACACTGGATGGACACACCCAGATAATCCAAGATATTCCCTCCATCTCAAGATCCTTCAATTTATCACATATGCAAAGTCTCGTTGCCACTTAAGGTAACATATCCTCATGTCCTGGTGACTAGGATATGGACATCTTTGTGCCCCATTTCTCTCTCTACCACAGTTACTTTACAGCGGATGAGGAGCAAACAAAGTGAACAGAAGCCTTCCATATATATTTGAAACAGAACATTTACTAGTATCTCTTAACCACTGACTCTAAGTTCTTTCAGTTGCTCACAATAACCCATGAAGTACGCATTATTCCCGTTTTGTACAGATGAGGAAACAGATTTGGGAGAAGTAACTTGAACAATGCCCCAAAGCTCCTAAGCAGGAAAACACCTTTAAACTAAAAGCCTTGCTTTCTTCATGTTAGTTATTAACCTTAACTAATGTTTATAACATCTCCTAACAACAATAGTTTTTAATTTCAAACCATTCTGCTTATCTGTCAATATGAATAAAATAGGATAACATAAAAGAATTATTTGAGAATAAAGATTGATTGAGTGTAACTGTTCAAGTTTCACCACCAGTGACGGACTAGCTTTGAATAAATAATTCACTTATCCTCTCTGAAGCCCCACTTCCATACTTCCATACACATCAATGATTAAAAAATATATGTTTTTAATATTCTGACCTCTAAGAGATCAGCAACCAGTCCTATCTTTCTCATTCATATACTCTCACTGCTTAGCATAGATGCTAAATAAGTGTTTTATTGAATAAGTATATTCCATTTACTTTATAAACCACAGCATAATATAATTCTAAGTAAGCTGAAACATATAAATGACAAGTCTTCTGGTCTATACATATTAGTATCTCCATTTCACACTGATGACCTAAGAAGTATGTTATTACGTAAATTTGGTCGTCAGAGATGATTGCCCAACTATATTTCCATAAAGAATTGAAAGAATTAAGGACTAGGTTAGTAGTATTTGAAGAATCACATGAAAATAATAAACAAGCTTTTTAGTGAAGTTGAAAAATGACTAATGAGAAGAAATAGGAGTAGGGAAGGATGTGAATGAAAGACGAGAATTTGCAGGAAAAAGTTTTATAATATACTGTAATGTTGACAAAATTAAAAAGTAACAGGTGAGTTTATAATAGAGATAGCCTGGGTAATATCTGGGAGAAGAAGAAAAATGGCTCAGAAATGTAGTAAGAAAACCATGTGATTTTAAAATTTGCTTTAATCTGTTATACTGATTGATTTTCTGGAAGAGATAGGTACTTTATGTTTTTAAAAATGAATTTCCCATTTACACTATTCCTCAAGTATTCATAGTAACATTTTTATGTAAAAAGTATTTGCTACTGAATCACATTAACCATACATTATTCATACATGAGAACATGTTCTTGTTCAAGTCAACTATCTAGCTGAGTCTATGATACTTGTGAATTCCATTATAAGAATTCAATATTCTATCTTTTGGGGAAATGAGCAGAGAAAATAAATGATGATTTTTCACAGGTCTAAAGTGAAATCGGTTGTTTTTCATAAGAAAGATACATTTAAACATACTATTCCTGAACGTACTTGCCCAGGACTTAGCCTCAGCTGAAGACAGGATGGGGGCAGGATGAGAAAAGTCTCAGTCTTGTTTCTCCAGAGAACAAAGCCTTTGGCTGAAAGCTGGGGAGGATGGAAGCCCGGTGTTCTTGGCTGTAGCCATCCAGACTAGAGTCTCTGCTTTGTTGAGTTGAGAAGATAGAGGGAGAGAGAAGTTTTGGTTCAACAACCAGATTCTTGCCTCTTCTATCACGTTTCCATAGATTTTAACAACTAGATGTTTCCTCATTTTCTGTTTGGCTGTAGGACTGCTTCTGGAGGCTTTAAATGGTTGTTTGAAAAATAATTTCACCAGTTTCACCAGGGAGTGGGTCAGCAGACTCCTTATACTATCATGCTGAAAGTTGATGTCCTCCCCCCACCCCAGGTAAACTTTTGAATGTTTTCTTTTTATTTTTAATTACAAAAATCACAGAATTTCCTTATAAAGCATTTCAACAATATAGACCTTTGTAAAAATAATATAATTAAACTCCTCCTACCCTCCAGCCAATTTCATACTCTAGGAAAAAACACTGCTAAGTTACTAAATAATTAAGTTTTAAAATGAAATCAATTGAACTCCACAGTAACAGGTATCCCTTATAAACTGCATGTGACACAGTTGTTTTAACCCTTCTCACATCTGCTCCAGAATTTTCTAGTAGTCTAACTTGCAGGCCAAGCTGTGTACAGGATTGCACCTGTATCACCTGTCTCTAGCTATGACTTATTTCCATAAGTTTTAATTAAATCCAATGTTCAATTCTCAGAACTCATTTTATCTGAACCACCAGTGGTATTTGATAGAGTTGAACACCCTTTTCCCTGAAACTCCTTTCCACATCCCTTCTGATCCCCAAATCTCCTGGTTTTCCTTTTACTTTTATAGCTGCTCCTTCTCAGTCAACTTTATCGGTTACTACTCATTTCCCTGACCTATAAACTTTACAGTTCCAAGAGTTAGCTTTGAATCTCTTCTCTGTCTATACTTAAATCTTTTCTGATTTTCAACCAGCATGATGGCTTTAAATGGTGTCAATACACTGACGATTCTCAAATGTTCATTGACAGTTAGACATTTTCCTAAACTCCAAACACATATATCTTAGATGTATCCTTTTAGTTGTTAAGGGGAATCTCAAATCACATATTCAAAACTGAGATCCTGACATCACATTTTTCCTCAACATATTTTGCTCATAGCCTTCTCCATCTCAGTAAACAGCAGCACAATTTTTCCAGCTACTCCAGTCAATAACTATGAACTTAACTCCTGCTGTCAAACCCTATATTCAATTCTTTGGCAAATTTTGTTGCCTCTTTGTGATGGTTCATTTACATGGCAACTTTACTGGTCTAAGGTGAGCCCAGATAGCTGGTAACACATTATTTCTGGGTGTGTCTGTGAGGGTGTTTCCAGGAGAGATTAGCATTTGAATAGTTAGGCTGAGTAAAGAAAATGCACCTCACTAATGTGGATGGGCGTCATCCAATCTATTGATAGCTGGAATAGAACAAAAAGGCAGAGGATGAATTCCCTTCCTTTTCTTAAGCTGGGAAATCCATTGTCTCCTGCATTTGCACATCATAGCTCCAGATTCTCTGGCCTTTGGTCTCCAGGACTTCCACCAGGAACTCTGTTCCTCCCTTCTAAGGCATTCTGACTCTGGCTGAGAATGACAACCTAGGGTTTCAGGGTTCTCAGGCCTCCAGACTTGAACTGAATTACACCACCAGCTTTTTTGGTTCTCCAGCATACAGAAGGCAGATTTTGGGACTTTCTGGCCTTGATCATGTGAGCCAATTCCCATAATAATCTCTTTCTCTCTCTCTCTTTTTGTCTCTGTCTCTCCCTCTTTTTTGTTCTCTCTCTAAATATAGATATTTATATATATATATCAGCTATTCATAGATATAGATATATGTATCTATCTGTATTTATGTCTCTTTATATTTATGTCTGTGTATATACAGTATCAAATATATCTATTTGTATATATAGATCTATTTATCTATATATTTACATGCATATTGATACATGTATCTACATATCTATCAACCTATATATATGTGTACATATAGCTAAATATAAATATTTTTATATCTATCTATCTATCTATCTATCTATCTATCTATCTATCGTATCCAGGATGGTGATCACATCTCACCACTGGTATTGCTACCAATTTTGGACAAGCTACACCTTTTTCTCTTCTGGATTATTGTAATAGACTTTTACATTAATATAATTAGGCTCCCAACAGTAAACAGATAATATGCTCAAATACAGTAATTAGGAAGTTTATTTATGATGTCATTTTATAGAGATATGTGTGTAAGGAAACCAGAACTGAAAGTAGTGGCAGAGAGGTTATTTCCATTTCCGACCCTGGGAGAATGATGTTATGGATTGGATCATGCCCTCCAAAAAGGTGTTGAAGTCTCAAACCTGGGTATCTGTAAATGTTAACTTCTTTGGAAATAGGGTCTTTGAAGATGATTAAGTTGACATTATTATGGTGGCATCTGCTCTAATATGACCAGTGTGATCTAATATGTGCTCTAATGTGCTCTAATATGACTAGTCAACAGATCTCTTACAAAGGAACTCTAAAAAATAATTTCTATTTAAGAAAAACTATAAATTATACTTATTTATCCTGTTTGTTATCTATATCCTCTACTGTAAGCCCTTCCAGGTAGGGGCATGTGTCTATTTTGTTTACTTTTGAACTCCCAATGCTTAGAGTAGTGCTTGGTAGTAGGCTATTACATATATATATATACATATAATATATATATATATACACACACACACATATGTATATATACATATGTTGAATGACTGAATAAAAGTCTTATCTTTTTGTTTTTCTATCTTATGAATTTAATCTTTTCTAGTTATTGCAGTTTTTTAATGTCTATTATTTCTACCATCAAATTTTTTGGTATATACTTCTCCATGCAATGGGAAGGTAGTGATGAAAAATAACAACAACAACAAAAAACAACAACAACAAAAAACATTTCCCTAATGAAGAGATCTAAGGGGACAGATTGTTTCTTTGTAGCTGGTGTTTAATGGCTTGCTGCCATGAACAGATAATCCCTGAAATCCAAATGCATGCACACGTCCTATATATGGTATCTTTCTGATAAGTCTACAACATTCCTTAATAACAGGCAACCCAATTTCAAGGAAATTTTTGTATATCCTTACATTGGGGAGGCATTTTTTCTTCAAGCTCCCTTTCCTTTCCAATCTATCCTATTCAAGGTAATACAACGTGTTCCTTGAAAGCAAGCAATGATGGCAGACAGTACTTTTTGTTTTGTTTAGAACTATTTTTGAAAAATTTGGCCAGAGACACATTGCATTTCAGCAAACATTTCTTTGGAAGAAAAAACTATAAACAGCAAGTATTTCCAAATTGCACTGTCAACTCCATGTATAACTATAAAGAAAAAATAATGCTATTTTTATTGCTGTGATTTTTGTAGATCTGATGTGATGGAGCCTATGTAAATATATTATTACTAAAAGCCTGAAGGAATTTACTAGTTGAAATATCCCTATTCTTTGCCAAGGTTTTGAACTTCGGTATAGATTATTATACTGATTTTGTGGCTAATAATCCTTGCTATATCTTTCTTCTCTGTGTTTTCATTGGTCTTTTGTCTTTTTTATTCTAATACAAATCACTGTCATGTTTTAGAGTCACTGCCTCTAAAATATAGATACTTGTAAGTCTCTCATGGAGTGTCTGTACAAACATACAGGCTTTCCAAGGGTGATACTGTGTGTTCTTTATTACAGAAAGAAAATATGAATAGAAAAAACAAAGGAAACAGCATCTATAACTTTTAAATAAATTTTCAATGGCTTAAATTTTACAAAGATTTGAAATTTTTAATGAAATCCAGAAAATCTGATAATCATACTGAAAATAAAAATCAGCTCTTTTTTGGGGACAGAGGTAGGTTTTTTTTAACAACGAATTAAAGTTAGTAGGACATGAAATGTCCACATTCTTATATACTAAGATAACCTTTTCTGATAATGTAACAGTGTTCCTAAAAGTGTTTTTTTTTTAATTTTTAAATTTTTAATTATTATAAGCACATGATAGTTATATATATTTGCAGGGTACATATGATGTTTTGATACAGACCTATAACAGTGTATTAAACAAAACAGCCTTCTCCGAGGATGAGAAAGAAGTTTTGGTTTTTTTTTTCTTTTTAAGCTTGTCTTCTTTCCCTGACATTACCCATTCTTACCAGTTTCCTCCAATTCTAAGTTGTTTCTTTATATAAAATTTCTCTTTCACTCTATAAAATCTCCTTTCCCTCTTTCATTCTGGATAACCATAAATTCCAAGTATGTGTTTTGCATACTCCTTCTGTGCATTGCTCTTCTGTGTGTGCGTGTGTGTGTGTGTGTGTGTGTGTGTGTATAATATTTGAATTCAAATTTTCCTCAGTTCATCTTTAAACTTAAAAGCAATCTACTTAAAATTAAAAGAGAGATGCTATTTCTCAACATCTTTGACTACGTTTATTTGGTTTAGAGAAGGTAGGGTGGGATACTCAGAATGTTATTTAAATTGAAGTCTGAGATAAGATCCTTTTCTGTGGTCTCCAAGGCACAGATGGAAGCATGTTCACATACTGAAAAGCTTTCCTAGGGCTGTGACCTTGACTGTCTCTTCAAAAAAATGAAACAACTAATTTAAAAATAAAATGCAAATGTGACTTGTTAATTTTGTATCATATATCCACGCATCTTTTTGAAAAAATGTCATGTATCCGAACTCAAATTTTTACAATGGAAATTACTTACACCAGTATAAATATAGGCATAGTTTTGAATACATCAAGTTCTTTTAGAGTGAATTGTTGAAGTATGCACATCCTAAGAATAACATAGGAAATGACAAAGAAGTCTTTACTTCTGAAAATAAAACACTTTTTTAAAAAAATTAATAAAAAAACCTAAATAAACTAAAAGGAACCCTACTTAACAAATGATATATTCATCTAAACTCATTTCAAAGCAGCTTTAAGAGCAAGGATCACAGAAGATATTTATTCCTCCATATATTTTCCAGTTATCCTTTAGCCTCAAGAAAAGTGCTTGGTGCTTCAGGATGGCTCTGCTGAGGTTGTATATGTGGAAAAATGGGCACAGTTGCTCGTCGCGGGTTGAAGTGGCAACTTAAGGCTTAAAGGCACAAATTTGCAAAGTTCAGAGCATTTTCAAGTGTCACTTGGTATGTGTTTGATGAAGTAGCACGGTGAGGCAGCCAGTAGGCCTACACTCCTACTAACTACAAAATCAACAATTAATGCCAAAGTATTCACATATTCAAGAGAGAATGCTAATCCTGTGAAATCCCTTATCGTGCTGCTCTCAAGCAAGATTGGGGATGACAGGTGTGATAAGTGAGCCTCTTGACTAATGGCGAAGAACTATAACAAGATAATGAACAGAACAAGTTTGAAAATGATAACAGAAGAAAGGGTGGGTGGTGCTGGAGAGAAAGCTAAGGGGGAATTCCCTCTTAAAATATGAACCTTGCAAGCTGTTCTCATAGAGAAAGCATAGAAAATATTTGTATGTACATTTTAAAATATCTATTGCCAGAAAATTATGAGTGAGGTGACACAGTTACTATGGCAATAGATATTTCTCAATGTGGGTATATCATGCCTTCCATTTTGCAGCATTACAAGAAAAAAGGGAAGTAAAACATGCAGATAGTTTACTACCTGTAGAACATCCATGTTTAAAATTTTGGAAAATAAAGTTAAACATAAGCACTTTGGACATTTTAAAATGAAGTTTATTAATTTTTTTCTTTTTAAATCATATTCAAAATATACCAAAGCATATTATAGGAAGCCATATAGGAATGCGGCAGATTGTTTCCCTAAATTTCTTTCTACTAACTGATACACATTCCACTTAATAGTAGTTAATGTAGCAGACAGCTTAAAAACAACAGCATCAACAAACCACTTAGCAATTGAATTGTAAACCTCTTCAAGCCTCAATGTTCTCATCTAAAATTCGAAATAATAAAACAGCTTCATAAGGATCCTATGAGGCTTAAAAGAGATAATAGATGTGAAGTTAAAATGTTTGGTGCAGTTATTAGCACATTGTAAGTCATCAATAAAGTGATCTCACATCAACGATTCAATGCCAACTTTCACTCACAACTTGTCCAGAACTAGTCATGTGGTCCATCCTATCACAGTACTACATAAAGAGCAGTGCTGCCACATATACAGAAGATTGAGAGTGAGAAATACTTGATAAACATCACCAACACCTGCCATAACATGCCTTTCTAGCTAAAAAATAATAATTTATATACTTTCTCTTTTGCAGTCAAACTATGCCACCTTCCTCCCAACAGATACAACCCTAAAGTCTTATCTAAGTCTAGGACTCCTAGGTGATGACTAGTAGTCTCTGTACGAGGTCTGATGTATTTTCTCTTGACTTGGAGGCCAACGAACAAAAAGACAAGTTCTCTGCTACACACACAGCCAAAATGAAACAACAGAACCAAGACAGAATAACCATAGGAAGCAATCTCATTTGTAAAATGTCTGTTCTATAGCAAATTTAAAAACAGATGTTTTAAAGGCTCCTTATCCTGGCAGTGGGGAATGGGAAATGGTTTAGGCCCTTATTTTGTTTCCCCTGCTCTCACTAATAATCCTATTGTTCTCTGGGGCACCTGGATCCCCTCTGTCTTTTTTCCAGTATTCTTTGATAACATTTGAATTGGGAAATATGAAATTGGGAAATATGTTCTTCTTGAGGTTAAGCAGATTTCACAGCATGTGTCTTGCCAAAGTATGGCAGCGGAACCAAAGGTCATTTTAAGTCTTGAACATTGACAGGTTGTTTCAAAGCAGGCTGATGGTTCTTTTGACAGCAGGACTTAGGAAGCGCATAGTGATGAGAATACGATCCATTTGCTTCCAGTCATCTCCATGTTGCAAATAGCCACATCCTCAGTTTTTTTCTAGATACATCTCTTATATTCGCTATATTTCTTTGCTTTTTCCCATTTTTGCTTCTTTCTCTCTCCAGAATTAATTGCAGATACTTCGAGCTTTTCATATGTCTATGGGAAAGTCACCCGTTGGTCTCATATCCCTGAGCCATGTTGTCCATTCCAAAGTAATTGGGCACCACGGTTTGAACTGAGTCTTTGCTCCAAGACGAATAAAATTTATTTTCATGGTTTTAACAATGCATGTGAGGACTGTGCTCTTGATTTGATCCTTACTACAAGGCTGAATTCTAATCGACATTTTTTACTCACAGACTTTCTCAGTTTAAATTTTTACTAGTACGTGATAAAAAGCAGTTTCATTTTCCAATCATGGAAGTTCCCAAATTTCAGGACTCTCCTGATTTTCTGTCATTTCTGGTTGAAAACCACCATATTATTTCCTGGCAAACATCTTCCTTGCCAAACTCAGCCATTGGCAACCAAAACACACTGGTAATGTTCTGGTTTTTGATCTCTTCCCTTCACGCTACAAATTCATCAAGTAAATATCTTTCAAATGATCAACTCAGATGTCATTTTCCATAGTCTAATATCAGTTTTTCCATTGCTTGCTACCTGGCCCTTAAACCAATGCCACATGTGTGTGTGTGTGTGTGTGTGTGTGTATGTGTGTGTGTGTTGTTACTGCAGCATGCCATTTCCAGTCATAAGAGGTTAAGTTGTCCTGGTGTAATGACAAACTCTAAAATCTCAGTCATTTAGTAGAACAGTTTATTTCTTGCTCCCACTGCATTTCCCTTTGGTTAGTGGGATTGGAAGAGAGTGCCTGCTCAGAAGAGGCCTAGGTGAATAACTCTCTTGCATGTGGCTGCTCACTGTATCCAAAGGAGAGATTTTGCATCAACCATTAAATATTCTGTCATGCAAATGACTTATGCTAGTCCCTACTATGGCTCACTGGCCAGAATTATTGACACAGTTCCACCCAGTCACAAAGAGGCCAGGAAATGCAATTCTACCATGGGCATTCAGGTGGAAATCAGCACTAACAGCTGAGGCAGCAAAGTTGTTATCAGACTTGAGGAATAAAAGAAAAGAACATGCTACTAACTTCCTAAGCAACAGGTAGCCGGCTAGAAGTTGGCCCTGGCCAAAGGAGAAAAAATGATTTAACTGTAAATAGTGTTCAGAGTTTTGATTGCTGCATTACATTAATCATCCTAAGTCTACTGTGATTGTTTTTTATGACTCCAGGTAACATAAGACTGTTTATCATCTAATAGGGAGAAGAAAATCATGGATCCTTCTACAGTTTTCATCTAATGGCTCCACTGGTTCAATTTTAAAATGACAATGTGAGAGTCAATCAAACTTGCATTTCTATGACAAGAGATGTCTGTTTGACATACCATCACTTGACCCCCTCCACCGTCATCATCAGTTGCACTTCTGTTTGTGAAAGCCTTGGATTGGTAAGCATTCCGGGTCAAGCTTTCCTAGCTGTCCTTAGCCAATAATGCATTAAAAATAAGGAAAAAATTCCTCCAAAATCAAAACCCCTGCCTGCCTCTTTGATTGAAAACACCACAACACCAATTCATTTTAAAGTTTTTTTTTTTCAAAGCACTCTGTCTCAGAGTGCAAACACTTTGGTTGTAAGCACCGCCTTCTGACTCTGTCTAAATTAAACTAAAACATGCTTACTGGGTGGACATGAAGTAGCTCACAAGGTTTAAAGGAGGGCTAGAGATCTAGTCTCAAAACATGCAGGAAAAGGAAGCTTTAAAGTCTCAATGGCACTGAACATTATGCCATTTCTATGTATTGGCAGGATGGATGAACACATTTCAATTACTTGTCTTTATTACTCCCCTTATGATTTAAATTCTGAGAAAGAGAGTTAATTGGCTAAGCTCAGTTTGATTACTTACCTACTTGTTCTTTACTGTGTCTTAGCAGTGAGAAGAATGATCTAGTTTTGATAGAAGAAGCCTCAAAGGTTTGGTTTTGGTTTTTCTTTTCTTTGTGGCAGAGCATAGCACCTTATGTTACCATTCCCACAGATTGTTCAGAGTGGGAGAGGAGTATTCCTCCTCCCAAAACACAGGATGCCAATAGGAACAGTGGTAGTGGTTGCTACATATATAACCAGTTCACCTCTGTTGTATGCTGGTGAAATGTTTGAGAAATATAATTTTGATAAACTTTTTTTTTCTTAAAGAAAAGAACAACTTAAAATATTTTGGGAAGAAGTTTTGGGCCAATATCATGTTCCCTAGGTTAAAAATCTGTAAACAATAAGGTACAAAAAGGTATGTTTTTAAAAACATCATAATAGTAGCTCATCCAAACAACCCAATTCTCGGGCCCTTTTTCCCTCCTGTTGCACTCTACATGGAAAACCAAGCAGAGTAGCAACTAAAATTTTCAGGCTGTATCATGCCATGTCTCTGGAAAAATTTCCTTCTCTGTCCCTAGATTTCATCATTTCCTAGATGCTGGTAACCTGATGTAATTTCCTCAGTGCAAATTAACTGCTTTATTTGAGCCTTTGCCTGACACTGACTATTAATTCTTGGTGGAGGCAAGGCCCAGAGGTTGGTATTATGATGGTAGTGGAGAGAGTGAATTATGACCATGCTGGTTTCTTGGAGCCTTCTATAATATGTTGAAGGACCATGCAAAGTCATTACAAATAAGCTTGTACAAAACAAAGACATAGTATTCATTAGAGTTATAATGCAAGTATTAGAGCTAACATGGTAGAATGAAGGAAACTCCAAAAAGAAAAGGAAACTATGTTTTCTGTTTGCATGAATGACAGCAAGAGTAAGCTACTTTGACGTGCAATATGTATTCATGTTTTCTGTGCATTTCTCTTCCTGGGCATAAAAATTAAACCTTTTGACTAGATAGCAGTTGACAATTGTTCATTTTTATTCAACACTGTCCATAACTGGATTAAATAATTACAATTTGTCTTACCATCTGAGGCTCTCCCTGACATTTGGCTGCCTCTGCCCTGCTGCTCATTTATGCTTAAGTTTGTACCTGCTCATTAACTGATTTGTCCTAAAAATAACTTTGAAAGTTGCAGATCCTGAGCTATTAGCAGTTAGTCTACAGAGCTAAGGTTACAAAATCAGCATCTGGCTAGAGCTCAAAAAGCTGACTCTGTTCTCATTTTTAGGGCTAAGATGAAGAAATGTGTATTTGACCTGCTTCTAATTAGCCCTAAAAACTGTGAAACTCTGAAGGATATCGTGAAGGAGGTGTCTCATTGTACTAGAGGGTTTATTAGTTCATTCCCAGCTTCAGAATTCATTACAACACCTCTCTTAGACATGTGGTGAAAGACATCTCATGTCTATCCCACAAAATTTTAAGCCAAAACACTTAGCAATAGTGCTCTATTTTGTGGTTAAATATTTCCATACAGATGATTTGCATTTTTGAGAAATAAACGTATCAGCCTACTTTAATCTCATTCTAAGTATTTCAGGATCACTGCATTTGAGAGTGCCAAAACTTATATCTGGTAACATTGAATTTCATCTTTGCATTAAATATTCACAGATTTGGCTAAACCAATTCTTCACTTTAATAACAAAAGGCAATCTGGAGATAATTCCAGGTATGTGAAGATTCTAAGAAACCTTTCCTGTTTCCAATATGTGCATATGAGGGCATAATGGGTCATTTCCTTTGTGGGACTAAAGTAAAAACTATTTTACATTTTAATGTCAATTAAAATCTCAGACTTCCATTCTCCTGAACTATGAGAAAATAAATTTCTGTTTTTTAATTAAGACATTTAATTTAATTAATAAAATTAATTCAATTAATAAGATAGACTGGTTAGTAAAATTAAACTTCGTGGTAAGGGGTAGAGCACAAATTTGAAGAATTTGAAATATTAAAGTGTAAAATTAAATTTAAAATTAATTAAATTGTATAATATATGCCAGAATAATAGCATAAGTCCTCATCTACTGATTTGTCACTTACACTTTCTTTTGTACAATTGTTGGTTTTTAAAGCATTATCTTATATTCTAAACTCTATACTCTCATTTCTACATCACCAGAATCTATAACATAAATATTCTGCCAATAATTATAATTCCCACAATTTCTTAATACAGTTAAATATATTTTTCTGCTTTTAGATTTTAGACACTCATTACCAGGCCTCTTAACATAGTGCTTCTTCATGCTTTGCCTGATTAAATTGATTACATCATTTAAACTTTTTCTAAGAAGGCTTCTTCAGTTCAGTCAATTATAATGTTTTGCTTGCCTGATGTATCATACTTTTAAAATTTAGTAGTAAACCTCTTAGTTTTCCTCCTTCTGGAAATCAACTCATAGTACATATGGTTTAGGTGAGGCTGACTTTACCATCTAGCCCCAGAAATAACTCATATGTGACCAAATAGATGATCCTATCTTCTTTACCATAGCAATTGACTTGATCTTTTTTTAAAAAAAATTCAGAATATTAAGGGGGTACAAATGCTTTTGTCACATAAATTGCCTTTATACCACCCAAGTCAAAGCTACAAGCATGCCCATCCCACCAAGAGCACTCACTATACCCATTAGGTATGAATTTACCCATCCCTTCCTCCCCCCTCCCACCTGCCCGATCCCCAATGAATGTTACTTCCATATGTGCACTAAGTGTACCAATTTAATGATCAGTACATGTAGTGTTTGTTTTTCCATTCTTGTGGTACTTCACTTAGAAGAATGGGCTCCACCTCTTTCCAGGGTGATACAAGAGGTATTAGTTCTCCATTTTTTATGACTGAGTAGTACTCCATGGTATCCACACCAAGGTAGAATAATGAGATTCGGTCTTTGAATATTTAGTGAAATAATGGGGAACAAAATACTGTCTTTGCAGAGATTGTCAGTAATGAGGCTGTACCCATCATTGCCATTAAGAAGAAGATTCTGCCTAAGAACAAAGACAATACGGAGAAAAGCAAAGCAAAGTTTGTAGATAGAGAAAAAGAATATCTTGGTGTGATTATTTGAGCCCCTGGACTTAATTCTGGTTCAATCCACCTGCACTCTCCAGTAATATTAATGCAGAGCCAACTCTTACCAATTTTTTTCTCACCAAGTTTACTGTTTTATCTGTCCTGGTCATTCATCACCAATCACGGTACTGAGTGACCCCCCTTTCCTTTTTTTTTTAAATCAAGAATAAGGATTCTTTATTGTGCACAGTGAGCCTAATATTTTATACTTTTTTATGAGATGATTTAAGTTCAAGATAATTCATTATCACAGTCTTTTTACCAGGTACAAACCTAATTGCCACCTGCCAACTCTCCTTCAAGCTTCCATGTTTGTGCATCTAGTGCATTCATGGGGTCTTCAAATTTTCTCTTACAGATCACCTTACTTACTATAATACGTGACACAGGTTTATG
>RJWJ010017394.1:0-33056 GCA_004363605.1 Indri indri
CCACCCACCCATCCATCCATCTACCCACCCACTTACCCATCCACCCATCTACCCATCCACTTATCCCTCCACCTACCCATCCATCCATCTACCCACCCACTTATCCATCCACCCACCCATCCGTCCATCCATCTACCCACCCATCCGTCCATCCATCTTCCCACCCACTCATCCATCTACCCACCCATCCATCCATCCAGCTACCCACCAACGCATCCATCCACCCACCCGTCCGTCCATCCATCTGTCCATCTGTCCCTCCCTCCCTCCATCCATCCGTCATTCATCTATCTACCCATCCATCATCCATTCATCCATTCATCCAGCCATCACCCACCCACCCACACATCCACCCACCCACCCATGCATCCATCCAGCATGCGGGCTGTGCCCAAGGTATTGGAGATGCAGCAGTGCAGAATCAGACAAAGTCCCCACCCACATGGAGCTAACAGCCTGATGAGGAAAACTGCTGGGCAAACTCCACGTGGCACCAGACCCATTGGCGCATATGCCATTGGTCCCCTGTGAACTTGTGCCCTGCACAAGTCAGGTAACCCACCAAAGCTCTGACTCTGGTGTGGCAAGTCACGTTTTAGACAGACATGCAAGTGTACAGTGTGTCAAATGTACTGTGACAAGTACTATGGAAACATAATGTGGGTGGAGGTGTGTGGTGTTCCAGACACGACAGTCAAGGCGAGGGCTCTCAGATAAGGGACATTGAGCAGGGCCCTGAAGGAAGTAAGAGCATGAAACTTGCCAAAATAGTGGGCTTCCATTTTAACCGGGGTCCCCGCTGACCTTGGCTTTCGCTCTGAGGAAGATGCACTGCTGGTACAGGAGCCGACCGGAGGGCTTCCAACAGCCTGCTGCGTGATCTCTTTCTGCTCAGAAAGTTCCCTCGTTCCTTAGTTTGTGCTAAACTCTTCTCTGGGCTTGCAGAGCACGCTATGCCCACCTCTTATGGTAGATGCCACAGGACCACTGGGACCCGGTCCGAGGGGCCATTCTGAGATGCCTTCTGTATACACTGCCTCAGAGGGCCCTGGCAGGCTCACGCCCACCGTGTCAGCCGGACCAGTCTGCACCCATTACTGGGTTTATTTATCAGAGAGATGCTGCACCCTGCCGCCCTCCAGCCCCTGGAATCGCCTCTCACGACCCATCCATCCACCATTCATCTGTCTATCCATCCATCTGTCCATCACCCACCCAGCCTCCAAGTCCTCGAGGAGACACGACTTCAGCAGCAGCCACGCTGGCCTGTTGCTGTCCACTTCCCTCTCCCAACCCCAGGATGGGCTTGAGGGCAGACGCTGTGCTTTGCTCGTCACCACAGCTCCAGCCTGGAGAGGACACAGATGGTACCTGAGCACATGGAAAGAAATTCTCAGCTGTCGAGAAATTCAAATCAAATACTGATGACACGCAAGTGGGCTCAGTGTCCTTGTGTGTGCAATGGGGCGACACTTCTGGAAAGCAGTTTGGTTGTGTTCATCGAGGACCACACATAAGGTTTATACCGCTTGACCCCGTTGTTGAGCTTCTGAGGATTTTGCTTAACAAGTCACCCAAATTAAGGGAAAAGTTTTGTGCACAAAGGGGTTCATTGCAGCAGTATACATCCCTGTGAAGAATTGAAAATAACTTAAATATCTAATAGTGGGGGAATAATTGAAAAATTGATTATGTGTCCATAAGATGGAATATTTTGTAGCCATTAGAAAATGACAGCTGTGAAGAACATGTCAGCAGTTGGGACATGCTCACAGTAAAATGCAGGAAGGAAGGAGTCATGTTCTTTTTGGTTCCTCCTATCTAAGGACAGGGTTGTGTTCTTTTTGGTTCCTCCTATCTAAGGACAGGGTCGTGTTCTTTTCGGTTCCTGTGATCCGCTGCTCTCTGGGTTTGCATGTCTTTCTCTCTGCCCAGCACTTGCTGCGTTTGCCCCCTGGCCTCCCCTGCACAACTCTACTTGGTCTAGCTTATCTGGACTTACTTCCTGGACCTGTGCTTCCTTTATGGGCTCCCATGCAGGCCCCTCCTCTCCTTCTGAGCCCCCCCCCCCCCCATGACTTGTTAAACGTCTGTCCCTCCATCTGTTGGCCCGTGAGAGCCGATTCCCGCTCTGTTCCTGGATCCCTCTGGCTCCTCGGGGCCTGGCCCTGGCCTTGGAGCTGAGGTGATTGCCAGTAGCCGACGGGCACGTGGACGAGGGAGGGATGTGTGTGTCAGGACCACAACCGAGGGTAGCAGAAGGAAGTGGGGAAGACATCCGAATGTCGATTGCAAGCTCTACTGGAGGAGGGGAGGTTTTCACTATCTTTTAAAATGTCTCTAAATTGATCATTATCATATTTAATAATGCCTTGAGAAATTCTTGTTCTACAAATGACCCAGTTTCTTTAACAAATGAATGACATTCAAAAGGCAGGAGGGGCCGGCGCAGATGTCAACAGAGACAGCAGAGAAGGAAGGCTGAGTCAGGTGCACTGTGGGACTTGGGGTGGACCCTGAGCCAAACCAACCGGCCGTCAAAAGACATTTGTCCAGCCCAAGCAAGAGCAAGACCCCGGTCTCTACAAAATGGAAAAATTAGCCAGGAGTGGTGGTGGCGCCTGTGGTCCCAGCTACTCGGCCCGAGCTGAGGCAGGAGGATCGCTTGAGCCCAGGAGTTGGAGGCTGCTGTTAGTTGGGATCACACCACGGCACTCCAGCATGGCAGACAAAGTGAGACCCTGTCTCAGACAAACAAACAAACAAAAATGCATTTGTGAGACAATCAAGTAAAATGCAGCCGGGTCTGATTATTGACTGATAATTGGTTAGTTGGGTAATGAATTATGGTTGTGTTTATTTAAAAAGCCCTTAACAGCCAGGGACACATACTGAAGCGTGTATGGGTGGACAGATACAATGCTTGGGACTTGTTTTAAAATACATTAGCAAAAACAAAACAAAGATTTTTGGCGAAGGGAGTAGCGGATGAAATGAGGATGGTGTATTGAAGGGTAGGTCTCAAGGGGCTTTTTAAATGCTGTTTCTTTACTTTTGAAAATATTTGAGAATTTTTATATCAAAAGTTAAAAAAGTTTCTCTTGGCTTTTCATCAATGATCCTGACTACTTTGCTTTGCTTTTCAGAGCGACCGCCTCCTCATCAAAGGGGGACGCATCATCAACGATGACCAGTCCTTTTACGCTGATGTCTACTTGGAAGATGGACTTATAAAGTGGGTTGGCCCAACAGACCTGTTAAGACACCTGTCTCCCCAGGCGCCTGGCTTAGATGGAAGGAGAGGCTGGTGTCCTGTGTGTCAGGGACAGAGACCTCAGAGATTTGGGGAGTTCAAACTGCGAGTGGGGAAGGGACTAGCGTTCATTGGGTACTCCTCTGCGCCAGACTCTCTGCCACGCCACAAGGCAGCATCTCATTTAATGCTCATGCTGAGGCTGTGACATGCAGACGTGGACCCCTGTTTCATTGTTCTGAAAGTGGCAGGCCATGCTGCTAAGGGCCAGCCTTGCATTACAGGGTGGCTTAGGGCAAGGCCCAGGTTCCACCCTGGAACAGCTAACTCAATTCATGGCTCTTTCATCTTCTACCTGCCTGCAATTTCTGGAATTGGGTTGAGGAGATGAGGGGAGGAAGGAGGAATGTACGGCTTCCAGACACAGCCTTGGCACCTAAAGAATAGATCCGTTTCCTTTGCTTTCTTCCTCTGAGCTTCCTCTTCAGCCCCACTTATGACAACCCAGGTGTCTTAGTCTGCTCAGGCTGCCATAGCAAAATGCCATGGGCTGGGTGGTTTAAACAACAGAAATTTATTTCTCATGTTCCTGGAGGCTGCAAGTCCCGGATCAAGGTGCCATTGGGGTTGGTTTCTCTTGGGGTCTCTCTCCTTGGTTTGCAGATGGTGCCTTCTCCCTGTGTGTCTGCACAGCCATCTCTGTGTACACAGCCCTGACGGCTCTCTTCTTATAATGGCTGCCTGTCTGATGGATTAGAGCCCCACTCTTACGACCCTTTTAACCTTAATTACCTCCCGTCTCCAAAGACAGTCACGTGGTGGGGTGCCGGGACTTCGACATGAATCTGGGGCCACAATTCGGTCCATAACAGCAGGCAGTGGTTCCTGTGTGTCCTCCCACATCTGGCTAGCTGGGACGGAGCAGTGCAGTTGTCTTCCCCGGAATGCCCTGGATTCACTTGCTGTCGGCCTCTTCCTGGGAATCTGGAAGAGGAGAGGACACTGTCTCAGGCTCCAGCGTGGGTGTTTGGCACAGAAAAGAAAGGAATAGGGGACTCGGAGCAAGGGGAAGGTCAGGCAGGGATGGGTTCTGTTACCAGCACCTTCCCGGGAACCACATAGGGTCGGAGGGGGAGGAGGAGCAGCAGCAGCAGCGTGGTGAGAGGAGGCCGTGGATCACTGGGAGCCTTGAAAGAGGCCGCATACGCAGAGCACCCAGTGAAGGGTGCTGCCCAGGACAGTGGAGCCCTCCCTGCTCCCATCTGCCCACCCCCAACTCTAGTCCCAGGCTGCCTTAGTCCGCTTGCGTTGCTAGAAAGGAAATTCCCGAGGCTGGGTAACCTATGAAGAATAGGGCTATATTTGGCTCGCGGTTCTGTAGGCTGTACAAGAAGCATGGCACCGGCATCGGCTCCTGGTCACGGCTTTAGGGAGCTTCCACTCATGGAGGAAGAAGAGGAGCAGGTGTCCCACGGAGAAAGAGGGGCAAGAGCAGGAGGGGAGGGTGCTGGGCTCTCCCAGGCAGCTCTCCTGGTAGCTAATGGATGAGAAACCACTCATCGCCACCAGGCCTGGCATGAGGCATCTGCCCCATGACCCAAACACCTCCCACCAGGCCCCACCTCGAACAGTGGGGATCATATTTCAATGTCAGATTTGGAGGGGCCAGACATCCCAACAATATCAAAGGCCTTGACCACTTCAAGTCCAGCTCAGGCCTCTCAGGCCTCCCTTCCTCCAGCTCCATATCCTCCCCTTCCGTGGCTGGCTCTTCTGGCCAGGATGCAGGCCTGGGGCTCGTGGGGCTCCCAGGCTGCTCTCCCTGGGGACCTGTGCCCGTGAGGCCCTGCCTGGAGTGCACCCCCGCCCCCCGCCCTCCACCTTCCCCTCAGCTCTTGCTTGAACCTCTGGGCCCAGCTCATGCAATTCCTCCTCCAGGAAGCCTTCCCTGACCCGAAGGGTGCAGAGTGCCTCCCTCTGTCCCTGCAGCCCGAGGGCTGCTGTCTGCCGCAGCCTTCCTCCTGCTGACCTGCCCTCCACCCAGACCTTGACTTGCTGCCTCCCCACCCTGGGCCCCGCACCGTGCCTGGGACAGGGACGGTGCCCAGGAGTAGTGACTAAGGGAAGGCGCACTGTCACCTGGTGAGGACAGTGGTGTCAGCCACGGGCAGAAAGCCTGGAACCGGGAAGGGGATAGAAGCAGGTTGGGGGTGGGGCGTGTGGTGAGAGGTGTGCCGAAGTGAGGTTTCCAGCTCAACCACTGCGTAGACAGGGAGAAAACGGCTCTGGCAGGGGCACCTCTCTGTGTGGGGCCTCTGGGGTTCTGAGCCTCGCAGGGTGAAACACAGCTAAGAGCTGTTTCCTGGGGCCGCCGAAGTTCCGCCTGCCACTTCCACCACGTCCCTCCCCATATACAGCTTGGCGATCCCAGATCTGCAGCTGGAACAAGGGGCCATCAGCTGAGGTGCATTTATGAAGCGCCTGCTGTACGTCTGAGCACCTGGAGCCCTAGGGCTGTGGCTGACCAGGATGTTCAGGAAATGGGCAGTTTCCCTCAATTCGGCATTTGCCAGCTCCGCTGATCAGAAACCCCTTTTTCTGTGAACCCCATGCTGGCGGGCCTCTTCCCACCTTGTGAGGGCCGTGCAGGAGGCTCGGGGCCTTCTGAGCAGGAGTCCCGTTGGCCTAGAGTGTAGGTTTGGAAGCGCAGGGCCGGGGGACCCCCGTGCTGGCCCCAGGGACCACTGGCATGTGGAGGCACCGTTGTTTCCCTTTGCTTTAATTAAGCCCCAAGAATCCTTTAATTTTGTGGCCATTTGCCAAGTTTTCCTAAAAGCTACTCGGCTGCTATGATTCATTGAATTGTGAATCATTAAGTCTTCCAGCCAGTTCAGTCAGCACCCGTGAATGAAGAGCTAGTCACAGGGTTTCTGGGAGCCAGGGGGTGGTGGTGTGGGGGGCGTCTGTCTAATCCACTGAGCCTCGCTCCCCATCTCCTGTCCCCTCCCCTGCCACGCAGGGTGCTGTCGAGCCCAGACACTGGGGCCTGACTGTTGAGGGTCCCATTTCGCTCGCTGCCGGTGTGGCCAGCATCTGCATTCCTGTGTAAGGGAAGCGGGGAGGCAGCCGGCTGGCGGGCAGAGCCCTGATGTTTCACTTGGGGAGACCTGGGCTTGCATCCGGGCCCATCACTGGCTCACTGTGTGGCCTTGGACAAGTCACCACACCGCTCTGAGTCCCATCGTCCTCCTTTGCACAGTGGGAATACCTCTCAGCTCACAGGGCTCAAGATGGCAGATTAGAGTAGGCTCGTCGAGGGCTGTGACCACGCCTGAGATGAATGGGCCCCTAATTAGAGTACTTGTGGCCCCCCCAGCATGGCGACCGAGTCACAGGCTCTTATTAGACCAGGCTGTGATTCCACATTGCCAAAAGTATGTGAAGTACTGTAGAGTGACAGGCTGCTCAGACCACACTTGGCCACTTGATGGGTGCTGGTTTCACCTCTGTTGGATTGAGCTCCTCTACCGCCTCCCCCTGGAAGGCTTCCCAGATGACCAGGCTGGGTGGAGCGGCCTGCTGCGTTCTCCCTGACCCTCTCTGCGTTCTGCCCACATGGCTTTCCTCCTTATCACACTGTGGCTTGTGCCCCAGCCCCTCCCAGGCAGGGCCCGGCCTGAGCTCTCCCTCTCGACCCAGGGCCTGTGAGGGCCTGGCTCAGAAATGTTTGCCAAGTGGAACTGAAGTTGCACAGGGGAGAGCCCCTTCCATCTGCCTCTTAAGAACCAAAGCCATCTCTGTCATTTGCCTGCAGACAAATGGGGGAGAACTTGATTGTTCCTGGCGGAGTGAAGATCGTGGAGGCCAGCGGGCGGATGGTGATCCCTGGAGGTATTGACGTCAACACGTACCTGCAGAAGCCCTGCCAGGGGATGACTGCAGCCGATGACTTCTTCCAAGGGACCAAGGCAGCGCTGGCGGGCGGGACCACGATGATCAGTGAGTGGCGCTGTCCCTGGCCCTAGGGACCTAGGCTGTGAGTTCTCTTCATCACTGGCATCACCACAAGTGCTTGGCACACCCCAGGCACTTGGCTCGGGATGAGACTAAAGTTGCATTTAGAGTTTTAGAATGGAATTGATTTAAAGAAAAGTATTAAGTAAAGAAGGTGTGGATTATAGGTAGAGAAAGCAAAAGAAAAAAAAATGCTGCAATGTGCTGTGAAGATGGCTAAAGTTTTGGAACCAGTGACGTAGGTATTATTATGACAGATGGGGAAATAGAGGCTCAGAGAGGTAAAGTAACTTGCCCAAGGTGCCACTGCTTAGAAGTGGTTGTATTTGTCAGCGTTGCTGCCATAATGCCATGGTAATGCTGTGTAACAAACAGCCCCCGGATCTCAAGCAACGCTTGTTTTTCCCACTCCGGGGTCTGCAGGAGTGGGGCTGGGGGCTGGAATGGCTCTGCCTGGCTGTAGGTTGGATTCGGGGTGCCATGGATCTCCCGTTCTGGTACCTGTGACTCGCCAGCTGTTCTGTTCTCCTGGTGAGTGGCAGAGTGTGGGGGGCTGGCCAGAATTTGCCACTCCTCCCCTCTTCACCTCACTTTCATGCTGTGACCTCTGCCCACCGTTGCTGGCCACAGTCACACGGCCGAGCGCAAAGTCACCAGGGTATGCTCTGCCTCAGTGACCCTAGTGAGGTTGGGGCAGGAAGGAAAAACCGTGGACACGTCATACCATTCTACCACAGCGGCCTGTCTGGGAAGCTGCCCCATGCAGCCTAGTGGTGGTTTTGTGTTTTGTGTGAGTAGCTGCTTTTGCTTGGATTCCATTTTAGTAAGCGATTTTAATTAAAAAGGCAACAGTTGATTGCAAATGTTTTTAACTGTTAGGCTCTCCAGTTGTGGGCAGCTTGTAAGCTGGCCCAGCCCTGCCCATCTCTGCCCCTCCCGCAAGTCCCCGTGGAAGTGCCCTTGGGGGGCAAGAGCTGGCCCCATATGGGCAGAGCTGGAGGGTCCGCACTGCCCCCGGTCCCCTGAGCCAGGAGGGTGTGGCTTGGCTTCTGACCCCTCTTCCCAGGTCTGCCCTTGGATCTGGGGGCTGGGAAAGGGGGAGGAGCCCAGGCTTGGGCCTGGGCAGACCTGGCTGTGGATCTGGCCACCACGGTGTGAACCTGAGCCCCACTGCTCGGGCCAGCACTCAGCCTCTCTGATCCCCAGTGTCCTCGTCTGTAATGTGGGCTTTAGGACAGGAGGCCCTAGGCTTGTATGGACACATCCGTGAGATTCCTTGGTGTAGCGCATGGCACCTGAGAGTTCTGAGAAGTGGAGATGGAAGCTCCAGGCTCAGGAGACCCACACAGGGCAGGGGACAGCACCCTGAGCAAGGAGCCAGGGTCCCTGGGATCTCCGCTTGTTCCTTCTCCAAGGCCCCGGGGAGCCCTGCCCTGTAGCCTCCTCACCCCTCCTGCGAAGGGCAATTTTCAGTGTATGTTTCAGCAACACCAAGAACCTGTGAAAGGACCATGAGGACCACAGTCAGGGGGTCTGACGTGGGCCACCATCCCATTTCTTCATTCAGCAGGTGCCGATTGATAGTCATGCTACACCAGGTACTGTGCCAGGTGGACACAAGCAGGAATGATGCTTGTTCTCAAGGGCCTTGCCGCCTTGCAGGGAGTCCCCGCTCCCTGCCCGCCGGACGACAAAGTGTGACGAGTGCTACGAAACAAAGGGGCACGGTGCTTTGAACAGCAGGGCAGGGGCTCAGGGAAGCATCCTCTGAAGAAGCAGCATTTGTACAGAGATCTGGATGAATCGGAATTAACTGGGTGAAGAGGGCGGAGGGCACCAGGAGGCAGGAACAGCATGTGCAAAGGCCCTGTGGTGGGAGAATGCACCTCACACTCCAGAGGCTGCAGGAAGGGCCACAGGTGGGGTGCAGAGACTGAGGGGTGGACTCTTGTGAGGTGAGACTGGAAGGTTGGGGGGTGCTGGGCCTTGGCGGTCAAGGTGAGGACTTTGCTTTTTTCATACGGGCGACGGGCAACCACTGAAGGAGTTTAAGCAGGGAGTGATATGATCCGTTTGGGTTTTGAAGAGACCAGGGTAGAATGGCCCAGATGGGATGTGGCTGGACCAGTGGGGAGGTGATTGCACAGTTTAGCTGAGAGGTGAGGGTGGCTTGGCCTTGGAATGGACAGAGAGGACAGCTCCAGGGACATGGAGGGGACGGATCCACAGTACTTGGCGATGGATTGGATGGTCGGTATGTGAGGGAAAGGAAGTGACAGGGGCGACCCCGTGGTTTCTGGCTTGTGGAGCTGTCAGGTGGTGATATTGGGGGTAGGTTTGCAAGTGGGGTAGGGGAGGGGACACTATTGCATGAGGTTCTGAACATGTTGATTTTGAGGAGCTTTCAGTCATCCCTGTGGAGAGGTCGAGGACACGACTAGGTTCAGAGTTCTGTAGCTCGGAGGAAGTGGCCATTTTAACGAGCAGGTGCAAGGAAAGAAAAGTTCCAGGACCAAGGCTGAGGGTCAGTCACTAAGGTTCAGTCACTTCGTGGACAAGTAGAGGATGCAGAGTGCTCAGAGACGTCGAGAAGCAGCAGCCGGAGAAGTAGGACAGAAAGCTGGAAGAAGCCAGCTGGTTGTGGCCATGCACAAAGGAGTGAGTTTAAGGAAGGAGAGCGGGACTCCTTGTGCCCTGAGGCCGAGAGAGCGAGGGCGGCATGCTTGCATCAGACCTGGAGACTCGAGGGTCACAGGGTCACGTTAGCAAAGGCTGAGCTGTGGGTAGATGGAGGAATGAGAGGGAGGAGGCAGTGGAGAGTGCTCTTCATGGCGCGTGGCTGTGAAGGGCGGGTGTGCAGAGAAACTGCTGCAAGGATTTGCAAGGTCCAGTGAGGTCGAAAGGACAGGCGGCTCCCCTTTCTGATCTACATTACATTTAAGATTTTATTTGAAAAGTGGATGTTGAAGGTAACTTGTTTAATCTCTAAGGTTCTTTTCATCGTGACATTCTGTGCTTTGGGAGGCAGCGTGGAGCAGTGGGTGAGATTTCGGCAGGTTTCAGGGAATCTTCTCTCCGCTTACCAGATGTGTGACCTTGGACAAGTGCCTTACCCTGTCTGAGCCTCAGTTTTTTCATCTGCAAAGTGGGGATATTAATATTCACATCACAGGATGGTTGTGAGGATTAAATGGGGTAATTTACATAAAGCCTCGGTGGCAGTGTCTGACACACAGCATTGGATAAATAGCTGTGCTGCTGCTGCTGACAATGGTGGTGACAACTGAAGACGGTGGTGACGATGTCACTGCTGATGCTGCGGTTGGTGATGGTGACAGTGATGGCAGTGTGACAGCAATGACGGTGGGAGTGATGATAGCAAGGACGGTGATGGTGACGGTGGCGGGATGTGGCTGCCACTGGAACACTTGGGTCCTAAGCATCGTGACACACATTTCTCTGCCCCAGTCGACCATGTCGTTCCCGAGCCTGGGTCCAGCCTGCTGACCTCCTTTGAGAAGTGGCATGAAGCAGCTGACACCAAATCCTGCTGTGACTACTCCCTGCACGTGGACATCACGAGCTGGTACGATGGCGTTCGGGAGGAGCTGGAGGTGCTGGTCCAGGACAAAGGTCAGTCACAGCCCCCAGAGGAGGCTTTGGAGTCCCTGGCTCCTGGGTAGATCCAAAGATCACGTGGAGCGAAACATCCCTTTACCCACACCTGCTCTGCGCGGTTGTGAGCTGTGCACTGCCACATAAACAACGGAGGAACGGGCCACTCCTTCTAGAATCTGTCCTCTCCTTGAAGCCCCCTGGAGGTGTCCCTTGCTCACAGAAGTGGGCCCGGTTTCCATAGCTTGGCATGCAAGGCCCTCGCGGACCTAGCCTCACTCTTCCTCCTCCGCTGCAACCCGTCCTGGGGACTTGCTGTCCTGGCTGCTGTCCCCGAAACCTGCGACGCTGCGGGGCCTTTGCTCATGCAGTTCCCTGGCCAGGAATGCCCTTTCTCCTCTGCCTGCCAGATGCCACTCTCCTTCAAGACCCAGCTCAGCCAGCACCTACTTCCATTCCCCAGTCGGAATTGCTGCGTTCCTTGAATATCCAAAGCCAGTTACTTGGGACTCTCGGGGGTACTTCCTCCATTGTGCTTGCATTGTGGGACGTTGGGTGTCTTTCTGGCTCTTCCGTTAAGCCCCAAGCTCTGTTGGGGTAGGGGTCCATGTCTATACGTGTCTACCTCCCACCTTGGCTCCTCTGTGTCTGGGTTCACGCCAGGTGTCCCTGCGCAGTGTGGACACCGTGCCATGTGCGTTATGTTGAATGAGGTCAGCTGAACAGAGGACACAAAGGAAGCAAAGGGCAACAGGGCAGAGCGAGCAGGGCGCGGGCGCTCAGTCCGGAAAGGGGCGGGCGGGGGCTCCCTGCGCGGGCAGCCTAGACAGAGGCGCTCCACGGAGAGCAAGGATGTGTTCGCGATTGTGTTTCTCGTTATAAAAGTAGCATCATCCCCAATATTTGAAAAGCCAAAAAATAGAAGGAAAAAAATCATCTTTCCCCTGGTTCTGTCAGCAGTGACAGTTTCCCCTTCGTGGAAAGGATTAAGGCCTCATCCCCATCTCCAGAGGTGCTTCTCCCTGGTGCGTCTGCCTGGTAGCTGTTGTTTGCAACCCTTCTTTTTTCACTTGACGTTTTACGAGTGACATGATTCTTCATCAGCAACTTTTTAACGGCTCGTAATATACAATGTAATTGTTAATTTGCTCAGTGATATTCTTTTTGAGGAGCATTTAGGTTTTCTGTTTGTTTTATGATAAATCGTGTTATAATGAGCATCGTTGTATATAAATGTTTGTTTGCATGTCTACTTTTCTTTCTTAGATTTCCAGAAATGGAATTAGGGGGTCAAAAGTTTTAGTTTTTTTCAACCATACCGCTTATCCAAAGCGGCTTCATGAAAGATGCATCCACTTGTGTGCCCACAAATCCCGTGTCGGAATCTCCTGCCCTGTGTGTTTCCTCCATTGGGTGTCGCTGCTTCTGTGAAAGCCTTGCTAATTCCATGGGTTTAGGACATTCTACCATTGTTGCTTTCATTGCAGTTCTTAAGTTACTAATTACGCTAAACGTTTTGCGTACATTTTTCCTTATGTGAATGTCCGATTGTATTCTTTGCCCACTGATCAATTTGGATCTTCATATGTCTGTTTAACATCGGGAAGGCATCATCCTTTCGTCGCAGTTGCTGTGAGTCACACCACAACCACACACAGAGTCATAATCGAAGGCTATTGTCAATTTTGTATCTTGCTTTTCTCACCTAAGGTTAAGTCCTGAGCAGTTTTCCACGTCACTCCATGGGCTTCATACAGGTTTAACAGCCTAACAGTGGATGTGGACAGGAGGGTCAGGGTGGATACTGGGATTTTGGAACTGTCAGTGAGGGTTACACAGCTCGCGGTGGGGTGGCATTGTTGGGATCTTGGTATCTATTACATTGCGCTGGAAGAGGGCAGGGAGCTGTTTTCCTCCCTCGGCTAGCGACTCCCAAGGCAAAGGCCTGGGGACGGTTGAGCTGCATACGTGAGTCAGGCAGCTCCCTTCCTGGAAAGGGGTTTGAGCAGGGCTCGCAGCTGAGGGTCATCTGCCTGCAGCTATCCCAGACTCTGGGGGACAGATCCTTCTTTCCTGAAGTGGAGGTTTTGGAAGCGCATCACGGCACCCACTGTGGGCCGTTCCGGTTCTTTGCCATTTCAAATGGCGTGGTGGGAAGATGTCTATGTGGAGACACCCAGGCTTGCTGTGCCAGTATTTCTCAGAGCAGACAGCTCTGAGTGGATGCTGGGTGCTCCTGCCCTCTGTGTGAGGGCACAGTTTGGCTCGGGGACAAGCACCGGCCTGCCCCACTGACTCACACCAGCAGCACAAGTCACTTGGTCTGTCTCTCGCTTGCTTCCATCTTCTAAAACTGGCACTCTCTCTTTCTTGCTCTTACACACACATGTGCAATCAGGCAACTTCCTGAGTTTCACGTGCCTCACAGGAAGCAGCAAGATGTGGGAAGACCCCAGCAGCCAGATGGCCTGGGCTCAGATCCCGCCTCTCCCTCCTCCTGGCTGTGTGACCCGGGCAAGTCACCCTCCTGGTCTCCCTGAGGCTCGCTCACGGCCCCTCATCCACAGCTTGAATCTGTTCTTAGACCACTCAATTCCTGGTTTATTTTAGAAATCCCAAGGCACAAGAGGAAATTATTGTAGAACAGCCTAGTTCTGAGGCTCTGTGTGGACTTGACAGCAGAGAATGAATATCCCTCAGGATGGAATTTATTATAATAAATCACTGATAAGGGAGTTCTGCCTATGATGTCTAAGCTACATATCCCAAACACTATTAATAATAATTGTTGGTTTTGTTGGATGTCAGCAGCACTTCAGTCTCAAAATAGAAACCTTAATTTAGAAACTGTTGAAAGGAGGAGAAAAAACATGTTGTAGTGAGGAAAGGAACACACATTGGCCGACTGCTTCCTGTGGGTCAGGCCGTTGGTTACTTTTCATAGAACAGCAATGCAAGGGCATTATATAAAGGACATAAAGGGTATTATTCCCCTTTTTGCATGAACTTTCTGGATCTTTCTTCCAGAAATCTCACTGTTTCTTTATCACATTGCCCTGTGTATCAGTTAGCGTTAGCTGTGTAACAAACTACCCAGACCTTGGGTTTATAACATAGTCAATAGTCAGCATTCTGTTGGTTGGCAGCTTGGGCTAGGCTCAGTTGAGCAGCCTTCTGCAGATCTTGCCTGGGCTCACTGTGACATTTGGGCCTCAACTGGGATGGCTGGGGAGCTCATGAGCGATCTTTCATCCTCCAACAGCTCTGTGGGACTTCTTCCCATAGTGGCAGTGTTCCAACAGGGTGAGCATAGATGCTGAAAGGCCTCTTGAGGCTTAAGCTTGGAACTCGTGCACATCATTTCAATTGCATCCTGTTGGCCAAAGCAAGTCAAAAGACCAGCTCAGGTTCAAGGGATGGGGAAAAAGACTCCATCTCTTGCCAGGAGGAACCTCAAAGAGTTTGTGACCATTTTAATGTACTATAATGCCTCATTCTGGCCACAAATATTTATATTCCTCCCATGTGCAAAATACTCACCCTCATCCTGCAACCATAAAAATATCATCCAATTACAGTGTAAGGCTCCAAGGCCAGTATCTCATTATCAGTGTTAACATAGGATACAGATGAGGCTGTTTGGGTGTGGCTTCTCCTGATCCAAACACCTGTGAACTAAAAAGGTTTTAAGTGATGTTCGCTACCCACATGCAGCCAGCATACAGTGTGGTACAGCGACAGGGTAACCACAGTAAACACACTCATCTAGAAGGACAAAAAGTGGGCGGTTCTGTCATGACTCCTTAGAAGTTCTGGGGTCCAGCTGGGCACGTGCTTCCAGGTCCACCCGCACTGGGAGCAGGAGCCGCTCCCTCAGCAGGGCCCAGGCTTTCTCGCTGGGAGTCGTGCCCAAGTTCAGGGGTTGGCAAACTGCACATAGCTTATGGGCCAAGTCTGGCCTGTGGCCCACTTATGTATTACCTTTGAGCTAAGAATGTTTTTTACATTCTTAAAGGCTTCAAAAAACAAAGCAAACAACAACAGCAAAGAACAATGTGTGACTGAGACGGTATGTGGCCCACAAAACCTAAATCGTTTACTAATCTAGTCCTTTACCAAAAAGTCCCCTGCGCTAGGCCATTGCTTTGCATAGTGCAGGTTCCAGTCTCTTGGTTTGACACTTTGAGATATAGTTTCTTTTCCAAAAAAAAAAAAAAAAAAAAATGGCCCACATTTGGCACTGAGTAACTGTCTCAACTTTTCCCTACACATAGGAAGCTGTCAGACAGAGCCCCCTTTTCATTTTGAGCCATCTCAACCTCTTTTAGTCAAAGGCGATACAACTTTCTTAAAAGCATTGTGGGTTTCCAGTGTATCAGATTCTAGTCTACTGAGCAGATTTTTTTTGAGACAAGTGTATTTTAGGTGACTGTCCATGTGCTGTGTGACAATGCGTTTATGATTCTTAGAAGCCCTTCTGTCTAGCCGAGGAAGTTTACTGGGCACCAACTTAGATTTTTCTGAGGTCGCAGCCAAGAGTTACAGATATATCCCCGATGTGATCTTTTCCCTGAGGACATTTTTTACTTCGAGAATTTTGTAGGCAGTCACGAGCAGAGATGAGAAACAATTTCATTTTCCAGTCCAGCGAATCATGGGCCTCGTGCGTGTCTGCTAAATTCTGCTTGCAGACTGAACACTTCCTTCTTTATCTCTTTCTCAGTTCCTTTCTCATCTCTCAGTTCCTTTTTACCTCTTTCTTCTTGTACCTTATCATACAGAGCTTTAAGAAGGCAATTGACACTTTCAGTGTTCATGGAAATCATCTCAGCTGGATTCCCAAGGTCTTGGGGTACATTTTGTTCCAAGTTCCCACAAGTGACTTTTTCTAATTATTTGACCCATTAATACGGGTCTTCCCTTTTAGACTCTCTGCTAAGAGTTAATTGACTATTTTCCAACTTTTGCTAATAGTTCCCTCACTACTCTTCCAACCTCTACTCACCAATCGATCCCGAAGTCAGGGCTGCATGTTGTGGGCTTTGGCCACTGCAGCACCCAACCTCTAGGTACCAACTTCTGCATTAATTAGCCTTGCTGTATAAAATAAAAACCACTAAAAAAAATCCAGTGGCTTAAAACAGCCACTGTTAAGACCACAGTGAATACCATCTCACATCCATTAGGATGATTACCATACCAACAAAAACAAAACCAGAAAATAACAAGTGTTAGCAAGGATGCGGAGAACTTGGAGCCCTTGTGCACTGTTGGTGGGAGGGAAAAATGGTGCTGCTGCTGTGGGAAACAGTGTGGAGGCTCCTCCACAAGTCGAAAATAGCACTACCGTACGATCCAGCAACCCCACCGCTGGGTATATACCCAGAAGAATTGAAAGCAGGGGCTCAAAGAGATATTTGGACACCCATGCTCATAGCAACATTACTTGCAGTAGCTAAAGGATAGAAGCAACCCAAGCATCTGCTGACAGATGAATAGATAAACAAAATGAATATATCCATACAATGGAATATTACTCAGACTTAAAAAGAAGGAAATTCTTACACATGCTACGTAAGGAGAACATTATACTAAGTGAAATAAGCCAATCACAAAGGAGAAATACTAAATGATTCCATTGATATGAGATACCTAGAGCAGTCGCATTTCTAGAGATAGAAAGTCACATGGCGGTCGTCAGAGGTTTGGGGGTGCGGGGGAGTTATTGTTTAATGGGGACAGAGCTTCGGTTTTACAACATGAACAAGTCCTGGAGATGGTTGCACAAGGACGTGAATATACTTAATGCTGAACTATACAGTAGAAAGTGGTTAAGATGGTAAATTTTGTGTTATGTGTATTTTACCACAAATAGTAAAAAACAGCAATTGGTGATTTCCTCCTAACCCTGTGAGTAGGCACGTTGGCCTGGGCTCAGCTGGGCACCTCTGCTGTTTACTTCCGGCTCATTCGTGCCTCGGGCCTGCCTGGGATGGCTGGATCCTCTCACCGCCCGTGGGGGCATCTTCACGGTTTGGTTCTCAGGGGTGAGAGCAGAAGCCACAAGTCCTCTTGAGGTTTGGGCTTGGAACTCGTGTAGTGTAACATCTGCTTCTCGAGTCACAAGACCAGCCAGATTCAAGGAGTGGGGAAATGCCCTCTCCTCCTGATGGAGATTGCTGCAAGAATTCCGTGAATTTAAAAAAATTTACCAGCCTGTTAAATCTCTTCCTGGCACCCATCTCTATGTGAAGCCATCTTATTTATTTGTTTATTGCTTGCCATTCCCCCTAGAACGTAGACAAGGATCCTTTATGCCTTGTTCACAGCTGTATCCCTACTTCTGGAATAGTGTTTGTGCACAGTAAATATTCAGTAAATATTTGATCAGTGAGAAGATAAATATTCTAAGAAAAAAGGCTTTTGGGTCCAATAAGTTTGGGAAATGCTCCCTGTTTAATCTCTTCTTGAATATTCTTAATGCACATCATCATGTTGAAATTGGGAGAAGCCCTGCAGTGATGAAACCTGTTTATTGTTGATGAATCCAGTTTTTCTTCATCCAGTGTAGATCTCAACATCCCAGTGCTTGACTGCAAACCACACAAGCCCTCCAGAACTGGGCTAAGCCAAAGGAAGCACATTTGCTTCAGTGGTAGCTGTGTGTGTCCAACCTCCCAGGAGAGAGTCTGTTCCCCCACTCATCTCTGCTTTTCCCCTGAGTCAGCTCTACTGTCTTAGCCGAGGCCTGTGTTCTCCACCGCCCTGGTCCTCACGGTGGAATGCAGCAGCCACCCTCTTTCTGGCTGTGCCTCTGTGCTTCAGAGGTCAGCCAGGGGTCCTTTGGCATCTACTAGACACAGTTCCTCCTGCTGGTTCAGTTTAGCATCTGCCAGGTGCCCAGCCCTGGTCTGTGGTCTAGGGTCACATTGTATGAGCATGGCTGTTTCCAAGGTTACTGGGTGGAAAGGGGAAAAGGGAAATTGCTAGAAAAGTTATGCAAGTTCTGAGAACTGAAGGGTATTATAGAATAAATAGTCTGACAACCCAACTGATGTTCCATACAACCGTCTAGAACTCGTGTTCCATGGACCCTCCTTGGAAAAAACTTGTGATGATGGCCTTTGAGAATCTGTGTCTGTCAGGGCCTACTGTATTTCCTGAGGCTCTAGTAGAATTATCCGGCCAGAAGTATGGAAACATTTACAGCTCTTGATATGTGTTGCTAAATTGGTTTTCTAAGCACTTGCAAATTGTGCCAATTTGAGTCTCATGTTGAGGCATATTCACTAGCACTGGACAATAGATTTTAAAATATGGCATAATATTGAGGTTTTAATTATAATTACTTTGATTACAAATAAGACCAAATCTTGTCTTTATTAGTTAGCCATTTGCTTTTTCTTACATTGTCTAACAATACTGCTCGCCTTTGTTGTTTTTTGCTTCTTGGTTTTTATTTTAATCCTTTTAAATATAAAGTAGAACACAGATACAGAAAACCACACAAACCAGATGTGCAGCTTTATGAATTATTATGAGATTACCCCACTCAAGCAAGAAATGGAATTTTGCCAACCAGCTCTGCAGACTCTTTCCTGGGCCCTGTTGCAATCACAAGCCCCTCCTCCTCCTCAAAGTAACCACTGATGGATGTTCTTTAAATAGGATTTTTAAAAATCCTTTGTTAAATTTGTTGCAGATATGTTAACGATGTTGGTTGTTTGCTTTTTATTTTGAGTTTTTAAGAATGAACTCACAGAAGGTTTCCATTGATAACAAGTCAAATCTATCATGACTTTTCATGGTAGCTTTTAATTTGAGATAGCTTTACCCTGCTCCATCCCTCCCTGGCAACCAGTTCTAGGGTATATGTATTAATTCTACCACTTTTTTTCTAATTCATTATTCCTACTCCTGTCTGTATTGCTTACTTCTAATTCCTGGTGAATTTTCATTTTGTTCTTCTAAAATTGCTTGTTGGGGAAGCTTATTTGGTTTATATACTCTTCCCCATCCCTTTATAAAACAATAAAGTATTTAAGGCTATGAATTTACCTCTCACTATGGTGTTACCTGTTTTCCCATCGATATTTGTTCTGTGTCTATAAACTGAGTTTTGGTTTTTGTATTTTTTAAAGAAGTTTATCTTTACAAGGAATACAATATCTATTAATAGTCATATTATTTTTATGTAAGTCTACTTGATAAATTAGAGACTGATATTTTTATGTTAATCTCTGAATACAATTTTTAAAAATTTTCCTGATCTTTTGGGAAAAAAATTTTATTGTCATGGTTTTCTACAAAAATAAAAAGATTTTTGGCTTGTCTTCACTATTGCTTAGTATAAAAAAACTGAATCCCATTTAATACTTTTGCTTTAAATTCTTTTTTTTCTTATCCAAACATTTCCTGATTCCATTAGGAAGCCTTACTTGCATAGCGCATGTTTCAAATGTGCAAGGCAAAATTACATATGAGATGTGGTGTCTGTCCTCAAACAACTTGAAGGTGAATTAGGGAAAAGTCTGCCCCCTGCCATCCCCCACTGCCCCTGGCCTGCCAGTGTGCTGTGTGGTTAAGTCCCACATGTGACCTTTTTGAGTCCCTGCTGGCTCGCTCCATCCCTGCAGCTCCTTTCTTGGCTCCGAGCGGAGCCTCAGCACCCCCACCTGCCTCCGTTTCTCCTTGCCGTTCGCAGGGCGTCTTCCGCACAGCTTCCGGGGTGGGCCTCCTGCCATGACAGACTGATCATGCCACTCCCTTGCTTTAAGAGCACATGCTTTCCTAGAGAGAGGTGTGGGGCGCACGACATTGTGAACGTACTAAATGCCATGGACTTGGGCAGTTTCAGCTGGTTGGGATGGTGAATTCTGCGTTACGTGTATTGTGGCACAATTCTTAACAAATGGGATAGGAACAGCTCCTGCATTTCCAACAGCTTTCTAGGAACCACCCAACTTGTGTCCATTCATCGTCCTTGTCGTACATGCCCACGGACACCCCCCCTCTCAGCCTGGGGACTCCCCTCCTCCTCCTTCTCCTCCACGCCTTCAGATCCAGCTTAGTTGTGACCTTCCGCAGAAGCTTCCTGTGACCCCGCCCACACGCCCAGACTGGGTTAGGTGTCCCCACTTGAATTCTGATGGCACCTTCTCTCCTGGGGCTACCACTCCGCACTGCCATCCTTGATTTACTGGAAGGACATGCTTCTTTTTCTTTAAGCGTATTTTTCTGTTTTCCTTTTTATCTTGAAACAGGCGTCAATTCCTTCCAAGTCTACATGGCCTATAAGGATCTCTACCAAATGTCCGACAGCCAGGTAGGTCCCTGTCTCCTCTGCCGTCCTGCAGGACTGGGCCATTGTCATTCGAGGCAGCACAAGGCAGGGGGGATGGTGAGAACTGTCAGGGAGTGCTCCGGGTTCAAGTCCCGGTTCCGGCACTGAGTTGATGTGTGACCTTGTGTCAGCCATTGCCCCTCCTGGGCTTCTGTTCCTCTCTGACTATTGGAGTGGGGTGTAGTGGGGTCCCTGGCACGGTGGCTCCGCAACATGGCTTGTCTTCAGCATCATCTGGGGAGCTCATCCAAAGTGCAGCTTCTTAGCGCGCATTGCAGACGTCAGCAGCCCGTACTTCCCGAAAGCTCTGCGGTGGGCTCTGGGGCTCAGGCAGCGCTAGGAACCATTTCATCGGCTCTGACATGGGAGAGCCCTGGCCTTCCCTCACGCCAACTGCAAGATGTGAGGCAAGTCACCTCCTTTCTCAGTTTTCTCATCTATAAGATGTGAAATCTCTGGCCCTGCCAACCTCAAACGATTGTTAGGTAGGCGCAAGGAGCTAAGGAAGATGATGGCATAAGTTGTTCTCCAGGTGTAGAGTTGCACCTGGCCTTCTTACACCACTGGGTCTCCTGTGTTCTGTTGTTGTCACCCTCCTGCCCCTACTCGTTAGTGTGGTGTAGAGGCCAGGAGGCTAGAGCCAGGCTGCATGGCTGTGAGCCCTGGCCTTACCAGCAGCTTGCTGTGCAGTCAGGGGCGGCTTTCCCAACCTCTCTGTGCCTTAGGCATATAGAGCACTTGCCTCATAGAGGTTGTCAGAGGATTGAATGATTCAATACAAGTAAAGTGCTAGGGCAGGGCCTGGCACAGAGTGGGTGCCATGCGGGTGCTAGTGAGCTGTTACTGGTTATTACTAGGGAATTGGTGGGCAGTGGGAGAATCACTCCATGTCCTGCCTCTCAAATAAACACTTGGGGTTATAGAAAGCAATTCACCCCAAGGTGCCCTGGAGGGCATCAGCAATCAGCAAAAGACATTTGAAAAACTGAAAATTGGTTCGGTTTCATGGAGAAAAGTAGCACGTGACGTGTAGGCCTGTGACGTACAGGCATAATAGTGATTCCACCTGTCTCGTTCTAGCCACCGAAGCCCGGGCATGGGTGGAATCACGCAGTCTTTGGGTGTGGGTTCCCAAACATGCCTCCAGGTGCCCCCCCGTTTGCTGTCTACATCTGAAAGCTCACATCCCGGGGCAGGACGTGAATCAGTTCTGCCCTCCCCCTGCCCAGCTCCTGCGTTTGGATCTGGAATGTGTCACTGCCAGGGGATGATCCTTTCCTCGTCTGGTTTGTGGAATAGCACGTTCCGGCAGTATGAACGGAGCAGCCACGCTGCATCTGCAAGGCCGGTGGGGACAGTGGTGTGAGCAGAAGAGCAGTCTCTGTAAGTGCGCGGGCTGCGACGTTCGTCTCACACCGATCCCTGTCCGTCTCTCCTCAGCTCTATGAAGCCTTCACCTTCCTTAAGGGGCTGGGAGCTGTGATTTTGGTCCATGCCGAAAATGGAGATTTGATAGCTCAGGTGAGTGTGCGAATTTCCTCCCCTTCCACCTCGGTCTGCTGCTTGTTGCAAAGGGAATGGGTGAAGGGCGCTGGTTAGTGAGGTGACTAGGCAGTGAAGGGTTGAGACAGGAACTGGGCGTCACACCAGACATACCAGGCGAGAGTCACTCACCTTTGGCAGGCCCACTGCCTCCAGAGTCTGTTTCGTCACCTGTACGATGGGGTAACATAACCACCCTCCGTACCTTGAAGGGTTTGCATGGCGGACAAATGAGAATCTGAATGACGATGCTTTGCAAACCCGGGGGGGACGAGCGGCGATGCGTGCGGAGGCTGGTGTTGCGCCTTGTGTTCAGGAGCTGGGGCTGGGTGTAGTGGACGGAGCCCAGGCTTGGAGCAGGTGTTCCAGCCCAGCCTCGTCCATCTCCTAGCCATGTGACCTTGGGCAAGGAACATTACCCCACAAAGACTCTCATTCTCCATCCCAAACACCTACCTGGCAGTGTCGTCGTGAGGATTAAAGGATAACATGTGCTGTGTCCCCTAAAAGTTCTGTGTTAAAAATTTTATCCCCAGATTCATAGATTAATGGTATTTGGAGGTGGGACCCTCGGGAGGTCACTGGGGTTAGATGAGGTCACGAGGGTGGGGCCCTCAGGATGGGATTGGTGGCTGTATAAGGAGAGGAAGGGAGGCCTGAGCGGGTGCGCTCCTGCTCTCTGCCGAGTGATGCCTCTGCCGAGCTGTGACGCAGCAGGGAGGCCCCCGCCAGATTCCAGCCCCTTGTATTGGACTTCCCCGTCCCTAGAACCATGAGAAATAAATTTCTTTTCTGTATAAATTACCCAGTCTGTGGTATTCTGTGATAGCATCAGAAAACACGCTAGGACATTGTGTACGTGAGGTTCCGTGTCTGACACACACTAGCTGCAGCCGTGCAGACGTTCTGGATGGGATGAGACAAGAGCACAGTTTGAACCTTCTGGCCGTGGGGTGGAGAATTTGGGGGAAAAGCTTGAAGTCAGGGTGACCAGCCAGGTTCTACTACAGCAGTTCACATAAGAGATGAAGAGAGGAGACAGAGAACAGAGAGGTGAGGGGGATAGGAAGGAAGCCCCATTTACAGGACTCGTGGATGGATCGCGCGGGGAAGAGGAGGAGGAAGTCGGGGGGCCTCTGGGTGTCTGACGCGGAGGCAGGGATTAATCACTGGGCCACACGGTCAAGACCAGGCATACAGGGCGAGGTTTGGATGCAGCCGTAACAGCAGTTAATACCGGGCACGATGGGAAGGACTGTGTAGATTGATACTCACAACTACTCCGTGAGTTAGATATAATTATCCCCACTTTATAGGTAGGGAAACTGAGGCTCGGATATGAATAACTCGCTCCCTGTCACATGGGGCAGTAGAGCTGGGATGTTAGCCAGTTCCTGCTGGTTCTGAGGCCTAGGGAAAGAGCAGCGTGATGGTTAAGTGCTTGAGGTCTGAAGCTTCACCCTTAGTAAGGTTCAGCTTTACTTCTTCTTATCTGTGTCCTTGCAGTTACTCTGTAAAATTGAAGCTCTTTAGAATTCAAAGTAAAAAGTAAACGGTGCCTCAGTTTCATCATGTAGTAGAATTCTGTTCATTGATAACAGGTCGCTGAGCCCAGCCCTCACTCAGGAAGAAGGGATCACACAGGAATATCGGGAGGTGAGGTCACCGGGGCCACATCTGAAACTGCCCACCAGAATGTCTTCACTTCCCCGTGATTGATGCCTGCTCACATGCAGAATATAATCGCCCCCCACCAGGGCTCCAAAATCTCGTCTCACGACAGCGTCATCTCAGAGCCTGGGACCGCATCATCTGAGTGGGGCCTAGGCGTGGACGCGGCTCCTCGGTCGACACCAACGCGGGCAGATTCACCCCCACCCTCCCGACACACCATACGACAGCGGGTGGGGGCAGACGTTCCTGTTCCACCGGGGGCAGATAGAAGGCATCGAGGAGTCATTGGCTCTTAGCGACTCTGAAACACAGCTGGGCAGATGTGAGGTCTGAGAACAATCCCCCTGGTTCTTGGCTCCGCCTTCTGGGCCCTTGGTTCCGTCCTCTGAGTTGTTCATCCTTTTTCATGAAAGGTAGCACGGGTTTGCAACTGAGTAGTTTCCTCAGCCTGCTTCCTGCCTAGTAGACTTTTGGGAATCCAACTTCCTCCGTTCATGTTGTGTGCCTTTGTCCCGTTCAGCCTGATCTGCCTGTGTTTTGCTGCAGCAACTCTCCCGAAGGCTTCGTAGGGCTCCTGTGAGTCCCACTGCGGTTGGCGCCATTACACAAAAGGCAGGCACAGCTTTCTTGTGGATGAGCCCCCCGCTGCGCGGCTGGAGAGTGGAGGGGCATCTGTAAGCTTCCCAGAGGCCCCGCTGTTGGATTGGGAGCATCCACAGGCACACCTTTAATCTCTCTAAAGGGCCTTTTTTGGTGACAACACTGGAAGGCACTACTCCTTCTCTGAGTTCTTGGCAAAGGTTTGTAGAGTTGCACTGCTACTTTTATCTGGGAGTGTTCTGGATGTGGGATTTGTTCAGAAGCCATTTCTTAATTTTATATCTTTGATCTTTGGAGAGACTGAAAATTTTCAAAACCATCATGCTCTGGCTTTTTTTAACAGTCCTTCCCTCAGTTTCTCTCTCCCACACACATTCTATATAAGCAGCAAGAAGAAACCAGGTGGTACCTTCAGTGTTTTGCTGGGAAATCTCTTTAGCTGGATCTGCCACCTCACTAGGTCTAATCTCTGCTTTCCAGATGCAGGTGAGCGTGTCGCAGAGCTTTCTGCCACTCCCTGGCAAGGATGCCCCCCAGTTGCCAGAGATGGGTTCCTCATTTCCTGTGCACATCGCTGGCGATGTCCTCACAGGCTGTTTCTAATAACCGTCTATTCGAGGCAATTGGATATGCTCCCTTAGAATTCTTCCTTCACTGCCGGGTTCCAAAGCCACTTCCACAAATTTAGGTAACTCTTATGGTAGCACCCTACTTCTGCCACCAAAATCTGTATAAGTTATCTATGACTGCGTCAACATTACTCCAAAACTTAGCATCTTAAGACAACAAGTGGTCATTTTCTCATGGTCCTGTGACTCAGGAATTTGGGTGTGGCTTGGCTGGACCCTCGGCTCAGGGTCTCCCAGGCTGCAGGGAGGGTGTCAGGTGGAGCTGGGGTCATCTCAAGGCTCGGGACAGGCAGGATTCACTTCCAGCGTCACTCAGGTGGTTGTTTTTGGGATTCTGTTCCTTGCAGGCCATCAGACTGATGGCCTGTGCTCTTTACTGGCCAGTGGCCAGAGGCCTCCGTTGGTTCCTTGCCACGTGGGCAGCTGCACCGTGGCACTGGCTTCCTTCAGAGTGACAAGCCAAAGGGCAAGAGAGGGTGAGCCAGGTGGAAGCCAGAGTCTCTGTGACCTCATCTCACAAGAGATGTCCCGTCTCTGTTGTTGTGTTCTGCTCGTTAGAAGCAAGGTGCTGGATCGAGTCCACGCTCCAGGGCAGGGGATCGTGTGCGGGCACGACAGCCAGGAGGCGGGATCCTTGCAGTCATTTAGAAGTGCCTGCCACACCACACATGCCTAAGTCCCAGCTGGTTTTAAACTTCATAAACATGGAGCCCTGCGGTGTGTCCTCTTTTACGTCTGGCTTCGTCTGCTCAATCCTAGGTGTGTGAAATTCATCCCTGTTGTCAGGTGGAGCAATGGCTTTCTCCGTGTGGAATTCCACTGTGTGAATGTGTCACAGTTCATTCCCCAGTTGTTGGGTTCTTGGATAGTTTCAAATTTGGGACTGGCACGTTTGAAGCTTCTGTGCACGTGCCTGCCCGTTCTGTTGTCAGACGTACACTCACGTTTCGGTCCGCACGCCCCGAGGGCTGGGACGGCCGGGCCGTGGGCCAGGCAGACCCCTGCCTTAGTGGTTACTGCTGCGCAGTGTCCAGAGTGCGCCAGCGAGCTCTCCCTGCGCTAGTGCCGGGACTCCAGCGTGCAGCCCTCTGTCCCCGAGTCCCACGTCAGGGGCTTGGCTTTCTCGCTGCTGGCTGAGGACCTGGCTGTCGCAGCTCCAGGACGTCTGTCGCCTCTGGACATCTGCTCTCCACTGTTCAAAGTCTTGTTCCTGTTGTTGTCTCTGGATTTTTTTGGTTCTTGTACATTGTTTTGTTACTTTGGTGGGGTTTCAAAAGGGAGCGAAAATAACGCGTGTGCTTAGCCCGTTATCTTCAGCTAGAAATCCCGTCGCGTCTGTTTCCCCCTCATTCCCTCTCTTGTCCTCCTTCCCTCCCTTCCTTCCCTCCCTTCTTCCCTCCCTTTCTTCGTGCATACAGAAATAGTAACTGACATTTAAACAATTTTGCATAGGGATTTCTCCATGTCAAAAAATCTTTTTGTAAACAGTTTCTAAAAATGCTTGGTAAACACCATCTTTAGTAGCTGAAATTATTCCACTGTTTACTTAAATCCACTCCAGCTGTTAGAGCTTGAAATTGTTTCCAGTTTGTGTTCTTGTAATAAACTCGAGCTTAATAACCATAGATGCACAATTGAAATCGTGACTTTTTCGACAGGGTTTGGGGTTCATGGTAAGGTCGTGTCCAAGAAGGAGACACAGAAACCGCAGAAGTTAAAATTAGCAGCAGCACAGCTGGCATCTGCGCAGTGAGAGATCAGTGCTCCTGGGGCGGAGGAAACTTTGCAACAGATGGGTTTAGATCTGGGCCGTCAGACAGGGAGCGATTTCAAGGTGATGCGACGGGTTTAAGGTGGTGGGTTCCTGCCAGAAAGACAGATGCAGGGAGCAGGAATCCGTGGTGGAGATCTGAGAGCTGCTGCCGATTAACGCACCTTCCTGTGCTCAGGTCTTGTGTAAGTGTCCTGCACACACTGTCTCAGCGATTCACTGTGTCACTCCGTAGTACAAGCAATGTTGTCCCCAGTGGCTTGGAGAGTGCACCTTGCCCAGTCACAGAGATGGCCCATTCCGGAGCTGGACCCCCAGGTTATGGCGCTTTGATTTCAATACCACGTCATACCCAAACGCCATGTTTCTTCCCGGAGGAGCGCCCTGCAGGGAGACTTGGAGAAGGGGAGGGTGGGGGGCGAGCGGCAAAGCTCATTCCTTAGAAGCCTGCTTCCTCACGTTGGCCCCAGGAGGTTGAGCGTAACACAGGAGCTTGTGTGGATGTGCAGGCTGCAAGGAGAAAGTGGATGAGTGGGGTGGAGGGAGCACCAGCTCGCTGCCTCTGCAGCCCACTGTTAGACCCTGTGCAATCCCCCACCTCCAGGCCTCAGCTGCCCCCTCTGTCCAGGTAGGGCATTGGAGGAACGACTTCTCCCAGCTCTGATGTTCTGTAATCACTGACTCTTTGGCTCTTGTCTTGTAGGAACAAAAACGGATCTTAGAGATGGGCATCACAGGTCCCGAGGGCCATGCCCTGAGCAGGCCTGAAGAGGTAAAGACTCCTCCACTTGGGCATGACTCTGACATCTCTGGGCGCTCACCCCTATGCTGTTCCAGCTGGAACAGCCCAGCCAGGGTCCCTGGCTCCTTCCCATTTCCTGTGTGTGCAGGAGCTTCCCAGCCTATCTTGCCTTCCCTGGGAGCCCTGGGGCTGCAGGTCACTCACAGGAGCCAGGAAGAGGCTCCCTCAGGGCCCTAGAACTTCACTCCAAGGCCGCACAGACGCTGCAGTGTCCAAACTCCATAGGGACTTTGTGTATTGGAGTGGAGCCACATGCCCCAAGCCTAGCACTCTGGAGACAATTGCTCCCTGCCCACTGTGTTCCCAAGATTTGAGAATGGATGAGCCCCCTGGGGGTGGCAGTGTGTACATGTGTGTGCGTGTGTGTGTGTGTGTGTGTGTGTGTGTGCATGTGCAGGGAGGGGACTGAAGGAATGGAATGCGTGCCCTAGAAGCCATCCTTTGAGTTGAGGATGTTTCCTGATGTCTTTGTCAAATTATTGACTGGTCCCCTGGACCTCTGCTCAGGCCCTGGCCCTGTGCTGGATGCTGGGGGCACAAGATGTGAATGTTCAGGCTGCTGGCCCCGAGGGGCTCTAGATCGGCCCAGTGCTCCTCACGAGCTATTTGTCCCTGGCCCATGCTGACAGCAGACAGAACCGGGAGACAGTGTTCCCAAACTTCTGTAGCACTTGGATGTTACTGTATCCAGGTGTGTGACCAGTGGCTTCACCCCGGGGAGGAGGGTGGGGGACCTTTCAGGTGTTGCTGGACCCACGTGTACTTTCCTCCTTTGATATAGTAGATTTCCCTTCTGACCATGTTTAATTAAGGAAAATTGAAGGACAGTGATTGCAGGAGGGCCCTGGGCACCTGGGTGAGTAGTGGCTGTGCCCCCACCCCTCCCCTCATGACCTTTGCATTTGCCGTGCTCAGCTGGAGGCCGAGGCAGTGTTCCGGGCCATCACCATCGCCGGCCGGGTCAACTGCCCCGTGTACGTCACCAAGGTCATGAGCAAGAGTGCAGCGGACGTCATCACCCTGGCCCGGAAGAAAGGTCTGCAGCCAGCCCTGGGACTCCTGAGGGGTGGTGGGATCCCAGGAAAGGGGTGTCCGGCAGGTCCAAGTTCATCTTTGGAGCCACTGCCCAGGGTGGAGACCTGCCAGGAATGGCAGCCTGAGCTCCGGGCCTTGAGGCACATTTTGAGGGAGGGCGGAGGTAGGCAGAACGTGAGATGTGGAGTTGGCTTAATAGCTTAGATTTCTGGTGTTCCGTGTTCTAGCCCTGTGACCCTGGGCAAGTCAGGGGTGTGTTCTGAGCCTCAGTTTCCTCATTTGTAGCTGGGGTAACGATCCCTGCCTTGTGGGGCCAAAGGAGACCACGTATTTTACAGCTTTGACAACTTTAAAGCTTCCTCCAGGGTTTCAGATGGAGCTGGGCTGCCCTCTTCCTGGCCCACCTTCTGGGCACCAGCCTGGGTCGGGCTCACTTGGGCCCCTCCAGGGCTGCACAGTTGGTGCCTTCACCCAGGCACCACTGTGGGGCCTGCAGGAAGAGTGTCAGCTGTGGGTTGGGAAGGAGGAAGGTGTTTTCCCAGAGCCAGAGGGTTTGGGAATAGCCTTGTGCTGGACACAGGGAGAGCCAGTCTAGGAAGTCAGCTGCCCAGGTCTAAGACTTGGATGTGTTCCTTATTCTCTTTGAGCTTCTGTTTCTTCCTCTCTGAAATGCACCCAGAGAGCCAATGCACGTGAGTCCCAGGTGCTGGGCAGGTGGTAGTTAATGTCCTTCTTAGCTCCAGATCAGCCGTTCACTTTCTGCCTCGGTGTCCTCATCTCTAGAGGGGCTCGTGGCACCGTCCTGCCTGCTGACCTGAGGATCATGGCGGGGGCCTGCTGGACGGGCCCTAACCAGCTCGGGCTTTCCAGCAGGAGACCCAGAGGGGCCTGAGTGTAGTCCTCGGGCCTTTTTGACAGTGAGGTCTGCAGTCCCCAAGAATCAGCAGACCAAGAATGAAGAAGGGGGCCCAGAGCGGTCTTTCCTCCCCAACTCAGAGAGAGAGACAGACAGACAGAGGCAGGAGGGAGGGGTAGAGAAGGGGTGCCTCTACACAAGCTGGGTGGCTAAAATCCTTTGGTCCTAATGACCCCAGGACATTCCCCTGGATAAGGTCAGTCCTGTTTTCTCTTGAGTCATGTGAGGCTGACTGGGTGCTGTGGTCACAGGAGGGGGCCGAGTGGGAACAAATAACAGAAACAGCACAGAACCCTTCAGGGGCATCATCACGCTCGGTGCACTGCGCTCACAGGAGCCTGGATGTAAGTGGAACCACCTCTGTTTACAAGGAATTCCAACGGGATACGATATTTAATATATCCAAAGTATTACTTCAACGATATCTTGCATGATTTCGTCTGTATTCTTTTCAAAATCCAGCGTGTAGGCCGGGCGTGGTGGCTCACGCCTGTAATCCTAGCACTCTGGGAGGCTGAGGCGGGTGGATCGCTCAAGGTCAGGAGTTCGAGACCAGCCTGAGCAAATGAGAGACCCCGCCTCTACTAAAAATAGAAAGAAATTAGCTGGACAACTAAAAATCGATATATAAAAAATTAGCCGAGCATGGTGGCGCATGCCTGTAGTCCCAGCTACTCGGGAGGCTGAGGCAGACAGATTGCTTGAGCCCAGGAGTCTGAGGTTGCTGTAAGCTGGGCTGACGCCATGGCACTCTAGCCAGGGCAACAGAGCTAGACTCTGCCTCAAAAAAAAAAAAAAAAAAAAAAAAGTCCAGCGTGTATTCACATTCACAGCACGGCTCAGTTCAGACCGACCACAACGGCAGGTGCTTGGGAGCTGCATGTAGCTCAGGGCTGCCATACTGGACATAGCAGCTTTGGACCCCAGATAACTGTAGCGTTTTAAGGGCAGGCTGGCGCACAGAGGCTGGAAGGGCGTGGCTTGGCTGGTATTAGCTCCATTTAAAGATGAGGAAGTCGGGGCTCCGTTGGGGTGCAGAGATCTGGGAGCAGCGGCAGCCGGGGCTTGAGCATGCAGGTTCTGGAGCTACGCTAAGCCTTAGGGCAGCCACTCGCCACATGTTGCTATTTAAATTTGAGTTAAATGATATTAAATAAAAATTACAAGTTAGTTCTCAGTGGCACCAGCCACACTGCAAGTGCTCAAGAGCTGCGCGTGGCCAGCGGCTACTGCTTGGGCGGCTTGGATATAGAGCACCCCGTCACCACAGAGACAGCGGCTGGACAGCGCAGCACTAGAGCAGGACCGCTGGCGCACATGGCAGTGGTCCTGTCCCCCTGGGCAGCAGGGGCTCTCGGCCGTACCTCTTGGCACTAGTCTCCAATGTGAAGATCCCCACTCGGAGCCCTGGGATGCTGCTCACGGGCTTCTTTCTGGGAGAAGCCCATCGGGTCCCCTCCTTGGACAGCAGACCGGCGCTTCTGGGAAGTTAGTGTGTGGGGAGCAGCCCTCCAGCTGGTGGACACACAGCCCAGCGCCCCTGCCCCTGGGGCGGGACGACACCGGAGGTGTGTTCTGCAGCCTCCCAGCGTCCCCGTGGGACTTCACACCAGGGACCCAGGGCTGTGCCCTTTATTGGCCTCTTTCCTGGCCTTATGTCACTTCTTCAGTCCCCAGCCAGCGTTTCCACAATCACCTCTCAAATAAAACGCTTGGCCTAGATTCCTTATTTGAAGATCTGCTTCTGGCGGAACCCAGACTAAGCATACCACGTCTCTGTGCCTCAGTTTACAAGTCTGTAAAAGGTGATGATAGTAATGTCCAAATACTAAAGCAGTAACAGCATGGCAAGGGTTGCTGGGTGGGTCAGCCATTGTCATCCTTATGAAGCACTTGGCAGGGTGCTGAGGACGGGGTGGGGTGGGCCTGAGCGCTGCAGGTCACCGCAGTGCGGGTGGTGGCCTCGCAGGAAGATGGGCCACATTCTGGCTACTGCCAGTCTCACTCTCCCACCTCCGGAGTCTTGCACTTTGTGCCACTGGCACCTCCCTTGAGACCATTTGCTTTTAACCAGGCTCATTTGTGTTTGCCCCTCCCAGGCCCCCTAGTTTTTGGCGAGCCCATCGCCGCCAGCCTGGGGACTGATGGCACGCATTACTGGAGCAAGAACTGGGCCAAGGCGGCGGCATTTGTGACCTCCCCTCCCCTGAGCCCAGACCCCACAACGCCGGACTACCTGACCTCCCTGCTGGCCTGGTGAGAGCCCTGGGGACTTGGGGCTGGGGAGGCAGCCGGGGCCTTTGGGGACAGAGAGTTGATGGTGGGAAGCACAGGTTGGTTTAGACGTGCTGTCGTCGGGGAGGCTTGGCCCCATGCTGGGAGAGGATGGTGCTCCATAGGGTTAAGAACAGGCCTTGAGGGACCTGAAGATCTATTGTACCCAGTAACTGTTCCATTCACATTTGTTGACTACCTCCGGTTCCTGCAACAACTGTTTAAGCACCCACTCTGTGCCAGGCCCTGTGCTGTCCTGGGAAGCACCCAGATTAGGGCGTGAGACCAGGCTGTACTACCCTGGGCATGGCATGTTGCCCATAATATCTCTGTCACTTGGTGTGCTCAAAGTGGGGAGAATACAGTGCCTGCCTCGGGGCTGGTTGTGAGACACGTAGGTAAAGGCGCTGGAACTTAGGGCTCCAGAAGTGGCCGCTGCTGCCTTCAGAGCACCTGCTGTGGTCCCTGCACGTAGTGGGAGCACAGCCACCGTAGCCCCTCCTGTTGTGTATTGGCCATGGTGAGGAAAGAACACTTAATGGCAGCAGACGGCATGGGGAGGCTAAGGGGTGAGGTGTGCAGGCTGCTCTGGAAACGTGCACACTCAGAACCGACTGAGAGGCTTGCAGAAGGCTTCATGGAGGAGGTGACAGCAGGGCTGGGGCTCGGGCACAGGTAGGAGTTTGCTGGATGGGCAAGAGTAAGAAGGAGCTTCTTGGCCGAGGGAGCTGCGTGTGTGAGGCAAGAAGGGGTGGGGGTGTACCCACACGGAAATCTGTCCCCCAGGTGATGCAGGACCCTTGACTTGCTCAACATCTGCAGCTGAGGTCCGTGGGCCACAGCCCACGTTTCCTAAGTCCAAAAAGAGCTCCTGATCTCCCCGACAAAGCCGCTGCCATGGCCTTGCCTTTCCCAGGGAAAGGCAGGGACACAGGCCTTTGGCCCTGGAATCTGACCACTTCCTGCCTCCTCTGCTGCGGCCATCCTGGCTCCAGCCGCTGTCATCTCTGGGCTGCCAACAGGCCTTTCTATTTCAATGTGTCCCCTCCCCCAGCCACATCACCGCCTGCTCTCAGCAGGTGCCCAGACATTTTAAAACCTAAATCGGACCAAGCCACCCATCTGCTCAGAAACCTCCAGTGATTTCTCCTCCCAAGGTGAAACCCAAGTCCTCATAGTGACCCACCAGGCAGGACTCGAGCTTGTCCTACTCCCCGACTAGCTTCTCGAGCCCAGGCCTGGCGCTGACTCTGAACACCGGCAGGATCATGCCTCAGGGCCTTTGCACTCCCTGTGGCCCTGCCTAGCTCTATCTTTTCTTAGATATCACGTGGTTTCTTCCTGTACTTCCTTCAGATCTTCCCCGGAAGATTCCTTCTCAGGGAGGCGTTTTCCGATCATTCTCTTTAACACGTTTTACTCTCACCCATCCAGCAAACTGCTACCTGTGCCCACCCCCCCCAGCCCTGCCCACCCCAGCTGCTTTAATTCAGCCCCTGACTTGCTCTCACAGCACTGCAGGTCCCGTCTGCGCTGCTTACTGCCCAGTCCCCTCCCTCACCAGCCAGCTGATGAAGGCAGGGGTCTT
>RJWJ010017395.1:0-33075 GCA_004363605.1 Indri indri
ACAAAACACAAAGGTATTTTTCAGAATTATAAATTTAAAACCCAGGCTGTCTTTAACTAATAACTCTTTGGAAGATTAATGTTGACATTATTTTCTTTCCAAAATTTATCTTCTCCATCATTTATGTATATTACTCTGTTACTACTTATAAAAACTGAGATACTTGGAATGTTTAGCCTAACAATGATTGAAACACTTGCCCTTGGGTTTTTTCCCCATATTAAGTATACTCATATTAAGAATATATGGATTTTTCCCTTGCTAAATAGTCCCACAAGTAAATGCTTCCTGAATAAATTCGTCTTCAGAAATAGTTCATGTTCATTTCTCAGTTATAGCTTACATGTACAAAGCCAATGACCAAGTTTATATTCACATTCGCTGTGTATAAAAGCAGCTAATGCTGCTTAAATACGTGCTCCTTGCACCTGACCCCACTTGGACGACATGTAGCATTGACAACACTGCTGAGCTCCAGAACTGATTCGAGCCCCAGAAACGCTTTTGGCTGTGAGGACCTTGAGCATATCACATTCCCCCTTGAACCTCAGTGTCATCAGCAGTGGAGTGGAAATAACATAATCTATGTCACAGAATTCTTGGGAGAAACAAAAGAAACAATTTTTTATGGAACAGTTTTATGGAATTCAAAGTTTTATAGAAACGTTTTTTTTTTTTCTTACTATAATTCGTTCAAGCTTTAGCTACATGAGACAAGCATACTCAATCTGTGGTCTACTCTTCCCCCGGGTCATCTTTCCTTGCGTTGGTGGCTGGTAAGGAAGGATAAAAGCCTATGACATGAAAGAGGATGGGAATCGGAAAGGATGGAACAGCCCTCCTAAGAAATATGCCTATAATTCTTAGAATTAAAAGACCTTAGAGATGACCTAGTCTATCTTCTCATTTCTCAGTTAAGCTTCTCTTAACTTTGTTTTAGGACCAGGGATGTAAAAAGGAGGGCCTTATTTTCAGCAGTGTAAGAATAAAGATCAAAACTAGAGAAAAGGCTCCATTTCATGCTGCCAGCTGTTTCCCTACACTGTTCTGCCTCATTTATGGGGATCAAATATCCCATTCTCTGAGTGATGGCAGGACACCCGTGGATGCTGCAGCTCCAGAGAGGACAGTCAGCGACTCTCCGAGATAGAAGGGGTGCAACTGGCTCTGGAATCAAACCTGCCATGCTGGCTCCTCTACAAAATTCCTACCGAGCATCCACTATCTTCTTCACGCCTCTGGTGATGGTGCACTCAATGCCCATCTAGGCCATCCTACCCTCATTTTCAAACACATATTCTTTTTCTCAGTATGGATGTGTCTTGGCTGTACTCCTCTGTCTACCCTCTCTCATGAGGCTGAGACCCAGGCTGCCAGCATAGGGCCATGCAGCCAGCACATTCACTAGATAGCTACCATGACATGCCAGCCTGGGGCTGGACCCGACGACGCCCTGGGGACAAATTTGTGTAAAGCCCATAGAAAGGGACAAATGTCAAACAAGTCATTGCAGAATTAGTCAGTGAATTGAAGTTGTAATAACACTTTTAAAAGAAAAGTACCAGATGCCAGCTGTTGGTGTAACAAGGTGATGACACATAGGCTAGGGGTCAGGACAGATTTGCCCAAGGATGTGGCGAGTGACTAAGGGCTGGAGGATGAGCAGACATTGGGTCCAGTGAAATCAGATGAGTGTGAAGAGGAGGGTGCCAGGCTGAGGGAACAGCTGCTGTGAAGGCCTCACAGGAAAAGGGCCCAGAGGGTCCTGGGCAAGGAAGGAAGGCCAGAGTAGAGGGAGCAGAGTGTAGGAGAGGGTGAGAGGAGACAAACAGATCTGGAAGGCTACCCTACATGAGGCAAACATTGTAGAAGGCCTTGCTCCTTTGTCTTTTGAGTTTGTCTCTAACTCCTTTGAAGTGGATTGCCTGAAAAGAACATGAGGGTTATGAACTTCCACTGTATGCCAGACTGCATGAGTACAAATTCTGACTCTTCAAATTACTAGCTGTGAGACCTTAGAGTAGTTCCATATTTTTCTGTGAATCCTCAGAAATACTGATACTAGTTATAGTATTAATATTAATAGTAGTATTCATTCCTAGTGTTTTGAGAATTAAATGAATTCACATACACAAAGCTTCTAGAACACTGTCTGTCATATACTAAGTGCTATGTAATACCAGGTTACTATTACAATGGGTCTTGCCAATGTCCTGACTCCTACTTTTCCTCGGGCTTTTGAGTCTGCATCGGTTCAAATCCTCTGTGAAGCAGACAGATTGGGAATAAAGAGCTTTCAGCTGTAATGCCCATCTGACAAAATCTTACAGAACGCACTGGGAATCTCTAGAACAGGTTGCCTGAGCTGAAGTTGCCCAGCCCTAGTAATGCTGCTGTGCTGAGTCATTGGCCAGGAGCTACCCGGGAAGAGTGTAGCACCAGCTCCAATACTGTACACCTTGCAGCTGACTGGCATGTTCTTTTCTGAAGGGAGTCTGTTAGTGTCTGAATGTTTGTGTACCCCCAAAATTCCTATGTGGACCCTTACCCCCAAGGTGATGGTATTAGGAGGTGGGTTCTTTTGGGAGGTGATTAGGAATGGGATTAATGCCCTTGGACTTGAGCCCCAAGGGAGCTTGTTTCCCCCTTCTGCTATGTGAAGACACAGCAAGAAGGTGCCATCTATGAATCAGGAAATGGGCCCTCACCAGGCACTAAATCTGCCTGCATCGTGATTGTGGACTTCCCAGTCTCTAGAACTCTGAGAAATAAATTTCTATTGTTTATATGGTACCCATTCTATGGTATTTTATTATAGGTGCCCAAATGGACTAGGACAGAGTCCCAGGATTGTGCATCTGGCTGTTGTAGCTTCTCACTCATTGATTGGGTCCTCCTACCTCCCCGGCCCTCCTTCTCATCTCCCAGACTCTCAGTTGTATCAGACTCTGCTGATCCCTGGACCTCTTGGTCTATTCGTCTGATCTGACCTTCTCCCTGGTGAGCCTCCAAACTCCACCGTCTCCATGGACACGGCTGCGAATTAAACTGCTCTACCCTCAGGTGCACTCGCTTCTAGCAGCCTTCTTGTTACAGGCATCTGGGGCTTCGTATTAATATTTCCAACACTTGGAAGCCTTTCAGAGATCTGAAAATGGTGATCTTGTGACAACAATGTAGTAGAAAAGCACCAGCATCAAATAGACAGAATGAGGTTTGAAAGCTGGTTCTACCATTTATTAATTGCACAAATTGCTAAACCTCACTCAACCTCAATTTCTCCATCTGTAGAATGGAACTAATGCCTATCTTTCAGGGTTGTGATAAGGATTAGGTGAGATAACGTATGTGACAGTTCCCAGCACAGTGACTAGCACATAGCAAATGCTCAATAAATATTGCTTTTCTTTCCTTCCTTCTTTCTGGCATTTTGTCCCCTCCAAATTAATCACCTCCATTTTCCTCCTGATTTGTAGGTACTCTCCCATTTTACACTACTCTTCTAATAATGCTCCAAATCTATAATCACATTCAAAGGTATTTGCAAAGCAGAGTGCAATGCCTACTCCATACCATGGTGTTATGATTCCACAGAACAGGTGGTGATTATCCACTAAAACCCACCTTCCATGGTGCCCATTAAACCTAATATTCAAGCTCCCTGACATGCTTTTTGTCAAGAAGTTCCTTTTGCCTGAATTTCTTTTCCTTTCAGACCTCACCTGGCCCTGCCCTTGGGTTCTCAGTCACTTCCCCCAGAGAGATCTACTCTTACCTCTTAATCTAAATTGTCTCCATTATACTCTTTCTCTGCACACTGTTCTTTTCCCATATAGAATTTATCCCACTTTATAATTTTATACTTATTTCTATGGTTACAATTGTTTAATGTCTATTTTCCCAAAGGACATTAAACTTCAAAAAGGAAAGTACCATTTCATAGCTGGTGCATCCAGCATGGAGTGGACAAATCGATAACACTGTTGAACGGTTACATTATTTACCTCCCTCCATTCAAACCAAGATTGCACTTACTTTTTTTGGAAAACTGTCATTGTTGATTCATATTCAACATCTTGTTCACCGTAATTTGTAAGGCTTTTTCACACCTGCTGAAGCTAAGTTATCATGACTTATGTAGCTGTGTGTGTGTACGTGTGCACAAGCCTGCATGTTTAACATAAGCCAAGATGCATATTTGGGTAAATAATGGGTTTCCAGATCAACTGAAAGGGATATTGTGTGTGTGTGCATGTGTGTGTATGTGTAAGAAAAAACAGGATATTGACAATGTTGCCTGGTCAAATCATGGAATGCTTGGTTAGCAGTGTGAGGCACTGGCTTATAGTTCACATGCAATGATGGAAGGAAGGTGAGATGGTTTCACTCACAATCCAGGAAGTGAGGTCATGAACAGACAACCAGAACCAGAGTAGGCAGATTATGAGGAAAATCTGAAGCCATATCCACAGTGGGGCTTGGGCTCTAAGAACCAAGAAACTTGTCCCAAAGATCTAGAGCCAGAAATGGAGCCTTATGGTCAGGCTTGATCTATGAACAATGGGGAGTCATTGAAGGTATTGAAGAGTGATGGTCATACCCCTGATGGACAAGATCCCAGTGAGAATGTGCCTGGAGCAGATGGGGAGGGGAGAAACTGAGTCTGGGAGACTAGCTCAGCATTTATAGCAACAATCTCTGCTGGAGGACAATGATAACTTTTGAGAAAACATGAGTTTGTTATTGGACAAACTACACAAAACTCATACAGAGTGTGAGTGAATTATAGGACATGCTAAAATCCTGACTTCCAAGGACTGGTAGGTGGAAAGAGAGAAGGAGCAATCAGGGAGGGAGGTGAGAGGGAATGGCCAAGAGAGGAGCATGTCTAGAAGGCGGAGTTGGTTGATCCCCTCCATATTACAGAGAAGACGAGCAGTCTGCACACTGAAGGAAGCATACGAGATTTGGAATGGTGTTGGTCCCTGGTGATCTTGGATAGAGCAGTTTTAGAGAAGGTAGCAGAGTTAAACTATGCAGTGGGTGGATGATGCATGAGTGGGAGGTGAGGACATCAAAGAGATACATGATGTGGAACATGACGGACACCAGGGCTGGGCTTTGATTCCCTCCAACCAAGTTTGTTCCTCTTCTGGTATACTTCCTACTTTCCAACAACTTCAATACATCTTGAGTTTTCTCTACAATGCTTTTTTGCATTGTCCTTTGATACATTCTCTTTATTCTACCTTTGTTATTGCTATAGCACTTTTTACTGCTAGACTCCTTCCCACTTGGGTGCCTCTATAGGTTTACAGTCAGAACTGCCTGTTTGAGAGCTGTTTCACCTTCTCTTGCCACTTTCCCTGCTCTGAGTGGCATATTGTGGAAGCTTGGCTAGTCATTCTCTGAAATCCTTGGAATCAGCTTTTCCAAAGTCCAGGGACAAACATATGCACATCTCAGGTCTCGTCAGCCATACATATAACATTCTCACTTCCAGAAGGCTTCCTTCTGGCATTCCTGGGAATGTCTGTCATGCAGAACAGGTAGGGTCTTGCCTATGCTCACTTGCTAGTTAATCTTTATACAAGAGTGTAGAAAGATAATTAATAATTAACAAAAGTTATATATATTTTTGCCATCATGTTAAAATAAACATAAAATATCATTAAATCTTTAGACCACATATTGATGGCAGAGCATTTTAGTCCATGAAGCCTATCTTGTTCAACCACGGATGCTGAAGAAGGGAGAAGTCCCCTCCTTTCCTGTGTCCTCCTGCAGTGTCTCCAAAATCAGTATTATTCACATAATCCCCCAAAATTCCTAGCACTCCTTCTTACCAGAAACATCAGTTCTGTATCCTACTTCAGATCTCACTAAGATTTTTGCTGCATGCCAACCTTTAGTCTGCAGTATACTTTTAGTATCAGAGAAAAGCGGAAAAATAAAAACAAAGCCTTGGCCCCACTTATACAGGACTGCCATATTTGCATTTGTTTATTCCCTCTGACTTATTCTTTCACCAATCTTATAACAATGTACAATACAATTAATGAAGGATTTCAATAGACATTTCTCTCATGAAGATATAGAAATAGACAATAAGCACATATAAAAATGTTCTTTCTTAGCCATTAAGGAAATGCAAATCAAAACTACAAGAAGATACCACTTCACAACCACTAGGATGGCTTTAATTTAAAGGACACGCAAGAACAAGTGTTGGTGAGGATGAAGAGAAAGTGGAACTCTCTTCCACTACTGGTGGGAGTGCAAAAGATGCAGCTGCTTTGGAAAAGTCTGGGATCTCCCGAACAGGTTCAACACAGAGTTCCCATATATCCCAGAAGGTCACCACATGGGGTTATACCCAAGAGAAATAAAAACATATGTTCATACAAAAACTTGTACACAAATGTTTATAGCTTCATTATTCGCAATAGCCGAAAAGTGGAAATAACCCTAATGTTCATCCACTGATGAATGGATAACCAAAATGTGGTATATTTTGTGCAGTCATAAAAGGAAGGAAGTATTAATACCTGCTACATCATGGATGAACCTTGAAAACATTACGCTCAGTGAAGGAGCCAGATAGAAAAGGCCACATATTATATGATACCATTTATACAAATATCCAGAGTAGGCAAATACGTAGAAACAAAGTAGATTAATGGTTGTTGTATACAGGTAGGAAGAGCCAAGGAGTTTGGAGACTGATAGCTGAAAGGTATAGGCTTTTTTATTTTTTTCAGGGAGGAGCGTGCAGTGAGAAAAAATGTTCTGGAATTAGACTGGATAGTTGCACGTCTTTATAAATATATTAAAACTACTCAATTGTAAAGTTTAAAATGGTGACTTTCACATATCATTCATATCATATGTGAATTATACTGCAATTAAAAATGTAAAGAAAAAAGAGGAGAAAGAAGAGGAGACAGGAGGGGAGAAGAAAGGAAGAAGGTGGAGTAGGAAAAAAAGAAGGAGAGGGAAGAGAAGGAGGAGGGGAACTAGAGAAAGGAGGAGGGGGGAAAGTAAGTGGTAGTGGAGTGAGCACGACAACGACTTTCAAGAATGCAGAAGAGTGCCAGGAGGTAAGTTAGCCACCTCGCCAACAAAGACCAGGTTCATTAAAACTCCAGATTTCACAGGTCCTTTCAATCCATCCCCAGATGGCAGAGGATGTCTTAAGGTGTCCTCACTGGCTGTAACATCATTACTAACTTTGAGTTTATCATATTTAACTTTGAGCTTTGAACCATAGATGCTATACATTTGGGTAGATACTTCTTGTGCCCAAGACCAGGGGATGTGTGCTGGACAGATTTTGTTTTCAATTATAATTAAAATCTGGAAAGGATTGTGAAGATGGTTATCATCATTATCATAAAATAATAATAATATCTAGTTTTGATATAGTACAAAATAAATATTTATTTGGCTGGGGTGACCTTTCTCTCTTCTAAACTTCTCTGATCTTGAATTTTATCTGTCTTTGTGATTTTTATTACACGCTATCTTGTAGGGTTTTATTTTCATGTCTGGGTTATCTTATTGATAGATTACAAATCCTTTCGTGCAGAATCATCTCTGTATCCCTGGTGCCTAGCACAGGGCCAACCAACAGTATCCTGGACTCAGCTGATGTTTGTTGATGAGTGAATCAATGAACCTCCAATCCAATTTGGAAATGGACAGAGTACACATTAAGGAATTTTTTAAAAAATAATGTAAGAATGCTGCTTATATCAGGGGCAGATGGACTCTTCCCTATACCCACTGTGGCCTTCCCAAAGTAGATTCAGTTTCCTGAGTGACACAGCTTCCAACCCTCTCCTGTGGTGCAGTGGCTTCTGTTAATATTTTTGAGCACCCATAGCATGATGTATTAATACAACTGGAACACTGTTCCCTTTACAACCTAGGTAGATTTTGGAAATTGTAGAAAACTTTGGCTTGACTTAACATTTAACTATCTGGAAGCAGTTGCCTTCCTTTATAGGTGTTCTTTGAAATACAGATGAATCCAGAATTCAGAATGCAAATCATGTATATCCTTTCTGGATCTCCTGTGGCCACTTCCAGAGCACAGCTCATGAGGCCACTGCAAACCCCAATGCCAGAGCTCTTGGCTCTGACAGAGCAAGCACTTTCAAGGGAATCCTTTGGGGAGTGAGTCATTCAAGGGGAAAAGCAAGGCATTGCACAGGATTTAGAGAGCCCCTGAGGTCTCTGAAGACCTTCCGTTACTGATATCTTCATAGGCTTTGGTACTGTTTGCTTTCCCATCCCATAGCAGATGGAAAATCTTTCAGAAATTTTATTTGAATACAAAATTTTATTTAGATTTTGTTTTTGAAAGAAGGGAATTTAGAATTCTGTGGAAGAATTAAAGTATATATAATACATTTTTTGATATCCTTAGAAATCTAATGTCCATGAAGTCATGGAAATAATTGTGGCTTTGACAGAATTTGGTTTGCTCGTAACTTTTCTTCAATTCCAATAATATATGCAAACCACTTTCAGGTGTACAAAGTGTTTTTGCTGTCTGTTCTTATCTGTTGCTCACAAGATGACTACAAACCTCCCTTTATGGTTGAAGACATGGAGGCTGAGAAAGGTGCAGTGACGTGCCAAGCTCAAGCAGATAAATAACAAAACCAAGACTTCGAAGACATTTGTCAGGCTCTGGATTTTATAATCCTTATTCACCATCTCATTTATATTTAGATATATGATGACTAGACCCCAGAGGAAGACAAACATAATTTGAGAGGATTTGTCCAAAATTAATATTGACAGGAAAAAATAAGCCTCAAGACATAAGAAGAGATGCATCTTATGGGTTTTATTCTCTCTCCTTTTGGTTCAGAATCACATCTCCCTTCTTGTTACCATGCAGATGCTACCTTTGCCCCACACTGAATTTACAGATAATAGGAAACTCAGCTCTCGGGTTTAGGATTCAGACAAACATTCTCCCAAGGCAAAGGTTCACTGCCTGACGTGCTGGCATAAAATGGGAATGCTATAATATACCCGTATGCAAACAACTTGCCAAAACAGCGTAGTGTTTCAAAAGCCATGTACTGAATGGAGACAAGATTTCAGTACAAGCCATGGGAGCAGGGTGAATTTATGAAGCAGAAAGTATGAGCTGAGGAAGAGATCAGCCCAGCGACAGTTTACTGGCCTTGTCGTTCTCTTAAGAGGCACTAATGGTAGTGGACTGGTGCAATGGAAGTAAACCCAGCTACATTTAAAGCAGTAGCATGAAATTGGTTGCAATAAAATTATGCATTAAGTGTGCATTATGTTTAATAAGACTGGATTGTGCTTCCCATGTTTACTCTGTGACTACTGAGGCTGATCCAATTTTCTAAAGTTCTCCAATTGGCTCACGATCAAGTTTCCGGCCAGAAGGTCAAATTTCCCTTGCTGTTATTATATGTCTCTATTACTTTACTATGGCATTTACGCTTTATATTCATTACTTTTTTCTATCTCCTGAACCTTCCCCATTCCAAAATGTTCCCTGTAGATGGCCCGTTTGACACAAATTAGAACAACCTTGGTAGCTGTCAACTGGAGACTATCTGAGAACAAAAGGACATTATTGCAAACCAGCACTGGAGGTAATTTCATGTGCTTTCTCTGAAGGCTTCTTAATGGCCTTTGAGAAATAATACAATTCAGATCTGCAACCAGGAAGCAGAGTGGGTGTTGGACAGTATGGGAAACATGTGACTTGGTCTCTAGATTCTACTGTCCTGGGGTTAGGAGTATTATCATTAGAAAATAGAGATACCTGTTTTCCATTTCACCCATGCATATATTCATTAATTCATCTAATTGCCAAACACTCATTGGGAACCTACTATGTGCCAGTTACTGTGACTGTGATGGGGATGCACCAATGAATAAGACGTGGTCCTGCTATGATTTTACAGTATAATAGGAATGGGAAATAGGAATGTTGATACATAAAAACATAATTTCAATTCACTGAGATAAATGAAATTGCAGAGGAAGAACTAAGGAAATATAATTAGTATTTCTGGTGGCGAATAGAAAACCTTTGCAGAAAAGGTGAAACAACATCCTTGAAAAAAAACCAAAAGGACTAAAAGGCATTCCAGGCAGAGAGAATGGCACATGCAAGACATGGGGGTGTGACAGCATATGGTATATTTAAGAAATCACAAGTGGATCACTGGGGGCCATAAACGGTATGAGGACTAGGGAAGAACATGAAATGGCAGGAAATTAGACCAGAGTGTCAAGAGTATTCAACATAAATCTGTCAGGAGTTTAGACCTTATCCCACAGTCATGAAGAAGTCATCAAAAAACTCTGCCAAACTGAGAAGTTTAATCTTTTACTTCTACAGATCAATGCAAATTGGGTGAAGAATAAATAGGGTCCCTTTGAAATATCTTTCTGAAAGAAAATGTTGAGGGGAATATAAAACAATGCATTGGCCTATATATGCTTTTGTGTGTGTATGTGTGTGTGTGTGTGTATCATACATATATATGCATATCAAATACTATGTCACATATATCATACATACATATTATACACATATCACATATTATGTATATTTTTATATATACATATTGTATATTTTATATATGCATGTGTCATGCATATATATTTTATATATATGTTTGTGTGTTTATGTATACAATCACCTCATCTTCTCTTTAGCTAGTAACACAGGATTGGCAATACTGTCCTGTAGCCTTTTACAGTAGCAGTGGAGTTCAGCTGTGACAAATTAATGTGTATCATTCTTACCCTCCCATGGTAAGTTACTCTAAAAAAGGAAAAAATACATATGAAGAAATTGTTTTAGCCATTGGACAACAAAGATTGCAGAGCTCTAATCTTGAAAGTAGGAAACACATAAGGTGAGCTCTGCATCCATATTGTGTTCCTACACAGAAATAGTTCCTACACAGAAGTAGAGCCCAAACAGAAAGCATCAGTCTCACTAGACACAGGAAACATAGATCAGAGTTTAGGGCTGCTGTGGCAGCTGGAATTTGCCAAACAAGATACTAGAAATAAGGAAGCCGTGCCATAACGACCTCCAGAAATTTGCACTGTATCTCCTTAAATCTAATCTGTATGTGAATAGGGCGAGATTCAACAAGGACTGGCAGAGAACAGCATGCAAGCCGTGAGCTGATCAGAGATCACAGACGTCACTCAGTGCTGACGCTGACAGATATGGAATTTCCAACCAGATTGAGTGGATTGTCCTCAGTGAATACCTCTGCCATGAACTTAAATCTTCAGAAAAGACACCTGCTGGGGTAAGGCTCCTACTTTAACCATAGAGTAAGAACTGCTGGAAAGCCTGTCCCATCTAAACTAAAACCAAACTTTGACAGCACCAAACTTATCTGCCAGTAAATTAACTGGCTTTCAAAAACACACATGCACACACACACACACACACACACACACACACACACACACACAGAGGCTAATAGAGGCTTTAAAGGAAGACAACAAAGCCCAAACTCTCACCAATGTAGCAAACACAATATCATCCAAACAATCAAAACTTGCTAGACATGCAGAGAATCAGGAAAATATAAACCATAAATGAGGGGAGGGGGAAAAGTAAACAGAAAAAGAAAATAGTTGACACATACACTGGATTGAGTAGATAAAGATTTTAAAATAGCTATTACAAATGTATTCAGAGCTAAAAAGATGGACATAATGAATAAACAGATGAGGAATCTCAGCCAAGGAAAGGATTATTTTTTTTAAAGAAGCAAAAGGAAAATAAAATTCTAGAACTGAATAATACAGTCTTTGCAATTAAAATTTAATTGAAAAGTTCACTACATCATCTTGATAACATATTGAACACTAAAGAAGGAAAGGTCAGTGGGTTTAAAGAGAGATTAATGGAAAATATCTGAACTGAAGAACTAAAAGAAAAAAAAAAACTCTAAAAAAAATGAATGAGTCCTCTGTAACCTGGGGGAAAATATCAGGTGGTCTACTATAAATATATTTGGAGTCCTGGAAGAATATAAGAGAGAAATAGAGGGAAAATAACTTGAAAAAAATGGTCAAAACTGTCAAAAGCAGATGAAAATATAAACTCTAGATCCAAGAGACCCCATGAATACCCACATACAAAAAACATACCTAGGTACAAAATAGTCAAATTTATGAAAAATAAAATATAAAGAAAAATCTTAAAAGCAACCAGAATAAAAGAACATATTACTTACATGGTAACAATGAAGATATTTACTGTGGACTTTATATCAGAAATAATATAAGCCAGAAAATAAAGAAAAGGCATCTTTAAACTACTATTAATAAAAGAAAAACAAAGCAGAACATAACCTCTTGATCTAGAAATATATATACAATGAAGATATGTTTCAAAAATAAAGGTGAGAAAAAGATGTCTTTACATAAGTGAGAGCTAAGAGAATATACCAGCAGATGTGCACTACAAGAAATGTAAAGAAAATTCTTCAGGCTAAAGGAAATTACTCCAAATGGAAAATCAGACTTGCAAAAAGGAATGAAGAGTATTGTAAATTGTATATATTTTGATAAATACAAAACATTATTTTCTCCTAATTTCTTTAAAATATTGTTTAAAGCACAAATTATAGTTTATTGTGGGTTTTAAAACATACGTAGATGTAAAAGACATGACAATGGTAGCAATAAATGGAGGCATAAATGTAATTATACTTATTACAAGGTTCTTATGTTTCTGTGAAATGATATAACACAAAATATTTAAAATAGGTATAAATGAAAGCCAATAGATCAATTATAATGAGATTCTAAAAAACAGATTTTGCTTAGCTAAAGAAGTTAGGAATGGAAAAACAAGTAGAAAATAAATAAGAAGATGGTAGACTTAATACTAACCATATCAAAAATTACATTAAATGTAAATGGACTGCATACACCTAATTAAAAGGCAGAGATTGTCAGACTGGATAAAAAAGCTTGATTTAACTGTATGGTAGCTATAAAATATATACTTTAAATATAAAAATATGGATAATTTAAAAAGCAATAGAATGGGAAAGGATGAACTATGCAAACACTAATCAAAAAAACTGGAATGTCTACATTATAGCACAGAAAGTAGACTTTGAGACAGGGAGTGTTACCAGAGGTAAAGAAAAACCTTATAATAATTTTAAGTCAATTATTCAAAAAGATAAAACAGTACTAAATGGCTATACATATAATAACAGAGCTTCATAATATTATACATAAAGCAAAAACTGACAAAACTAAATATAAAATAAATAAATTTATAATTTTAGTAGGAGATTTTAATACCCCTCTCTCAATATTTGATAGAACAAAGAGACAAAATCATTAAGGACAAAGGTGCTATGAACACTATCAACCAATTTAAATCTAATTGCCATTTTTACAACATTTCAACCAGCAACTGCAGAATACCCATTCTTTTCAAGTGAAAATGGAACATTCACCAAGATATTCTATATGCTGGATCGTAAAACAAAGTTAGAAACCATATAAAATATGTTCTCTAAACACAACATAATTAAACTGGAAATTAATAACAAAAAGATATCTGGAAAATTATCAAATATTTGAGAATTAAATAACACACTTTATAAATAAACCATGAGTCAAAATGTCACACAAGAAATTAAAAGTGTACAGAGCAGAATATGAAAAACACAACATACCAAGGAGAATGCAGATAAAGCATTGCTTAGAGGGAAATACGTAGCTTTAAATGAATATATTAGAAAAATAAGAAAGGTTGATAATTAAAGCCCTAAACTTTCATTTTTAGAAGCTCAAAGAAAAAGAGCAAATTAAGCCCAAAGAGAGTGAAAGGAATGAAATAATAATTTCAAAAAATGGAAATTAATGAAATAGAAGATGGTTAAATGATAGAGAAAAATCACCAAATGTAAAAGTTGATTGTTTGAAAAGATCAATAAAGTTGATAAACTCCTAAGTAGACTGATCTAGAAAAAATAAGTTTTAATATCCAAGATCAAAAAAACATGATCATGAGCTAAAAGAGATTACCAATATCAGAATGAAGGGAAGACATCTCTACAGATTCTCAAACATCAAAAACTAATACAGAAATATGAACAACATCACGCCAATAAATTTAATAACATAGGGTGCAAAAGCATGAAGCATGAAGAAAAAATAATAAATTGTATTTTATCAAAATTAAATCTGCTGCTCATCAAAAATCATTGTTAAGAAAATTAGCATGCAAACCACACACTGGAAAAAAAAAAAAACAATGTATTTACAATACATATTCTGACAAAGCCAGAATATAAAAAGAACTCCCGAATGTCAATAACAAAAAAAGAACCAAACTTTGTCTTCAGGCACCAAAATAGGATTAGAAGTGCCAGGGATGTATTGGGTGACATGTCTGTGAACATACAGGACAGGGGAGAGGGAGGCCAGGAAAGATTTCAGACTAAAAGGCAGTTCTGAAACCCATCCAAGATAAGAAGGAAGGAAAAATTGGCTAGGAAGAGCCTCAGACTGCAACACAGTCGGAGCATATCTCAGCCAGAATCTTTGAGTAAATGTTGCCCTTTAGAGGAAACCATGTCATGTGGAAATAGGCTAGACTTACACCCCCCTGGGCTCAGGGAGTGACTGGCAGCAGCAACTGGGAACAGTTAGTCAACTATATTTCCCAAAGTAGGTTTTCTCAAAGGAGATCTCTCTATATCATCAGTCATGCAGGAAATACAAGTCAAAAACCACAATGAGAAACAAAGGCAAACCCACTAAAATCGCTGTGAATAAAAATGTTAACACCACTAAATATTGGTGAGGATTTGGAGCAGCGCTAACCCTCATATATTACTTGCGGAAGTGTAAAGTGCTACAACTAGTTTGGAAAATTGTTTGTCAGTTTCTTATAAAGTCACATGTATACAGACTCTACGTCCTAGTAATTTCTCTTGTAGGTATCTATCCAAGAGAAATGAAAACAAGTGTCTATATAGCCCACAGAATGGGAAAAAATATTTGCTCTCTACACACCTGACAAAGGGCTGATAACCAGAAGCTATCTAGAACTCAAAAAAACAGTAAGAAAAAAATCAAACAACCCCATCAACAAATGGGCAAAGGAAATGAACAGAAACTTTCCAAAAGAAGACAGAATAATGGCCAGCAAACATAAAAAAATGCTCAACATCTCTAATCATTAGAGAAATGCAAATCAAAACCACAATGAGATATCATCTAACCCCGATGAGATTGGCCTCTATCAAAAAATCCCAAAACAACAAATGCTGGCGAGGATGTGGAGAGTCAGGAACACTCTTACACTGCTGGTGGAACTGCAAATTAGTGCAACCTCTGTGGAAAAGAATTTGGAGATACCTCAGAGAGCTAAAAATAGAAATACCATTTGATCCAGCAATAGCACTATTAGGCATCTACCCAAAAGAGCACAAAACATTCTACGATAAAGACATCTGCACCTGAATGTTTATGGCAGCACAATTCACTATCGCAAGGATGTGGAAACAACCCAAGTGCCCGTCAATCCATGAGTGCATTATTAAAATTTGGTATATATTTACAATGGAATATTACTCAATCATAAGAAACAACAGTGATCTAGCACCTCTTACACTTTCCTGGATTAAAATTTAGCCCATTATCCAAAGTGAAGCACCACAAGAGCAGAAGAACGGGCTCCACTTGTACTCGCCATCAAACTGGTTCTAACTGATCAACACTAGGTTGATCACATGGCAGAAATACTCTCTAGGGATTAGGGGGATGGGGGGCAAATCAACAACTAAAGGACACGGGGAGCACTAAGGGGGGGTGGGAAGGGCACGCCTTAAACCCGCACTTGGGTGAGGCAAAGGCATAAAGTGTAACTATAATGCTTGTACCCTCACAATACCCTGGAATAAAAAAAAAAACAAGTGTCTGTAAAAACACATGTTCAAGAATGTTCTTAGCAACTTTATTCATAATAGTCTAAAATGGAAATAACTCAAACTTTCATTAATGTAAGAATGGGATAAACCATGGTATGTTCACACAATGAAATACCATTCAGCAATAAAAGGAATGATATACACAATAACATGGATGGATCTCAAAAATATTCTGCTAAGCAAAAGAAGTCAGACACAAAAGAGTACAAATGGTGTGATTCACATACATAAAATGAAAACCATCATCTTCTATAATGACAGAAAATAGATCGACGGTTGCCTCGGAGAGGAGGGCACAGTGGTTAACTGAGGAGGGGCATGAGGAAACTTTCTTAAGTTACAGAAATGTTTTGTGCCTTGATAGGACTTGGTGTATATATTCTTTAGAAGTCATAAGATGCACATGAATGAGCTGTGAATATAAATATATACATGTGTACACTAATTTTTAAAAAGTAGGCACGACTCTAACCATGAATTTGTAGTAGAGTCACAAACTTGTACGTTACCCTAAAATATATAAAGAAAAGGTAAATTCTTTGTTTCATGATCTCTTCCCCAAGAGCTCCCCTCCCCCACCCTTCCAGGTAATGGGAAGTCAGAACTGGAAATTTACAATAGCTCAATCTCTTTTCCAGTTCAACCAGTCTCTTTCCAAACTAAATATTGAATATATTTAAAATTCCTCTTCCTCTTAGGAATGGCTCAAATTTTTCTTTATTTCTGACTACTCTTTTGTTCTAAGTAAATGCTTTATCTTACAGCATCCTGCTGCCTCCCTGTTCTTTATCCTGAGATGACTTCTGGATCCTATGACCAGACTTCTTTGCACACTCTTGAAACAGAGAGAAAAAAGGCAGGTAAGTTCCGTTTGGTGTCCTGAGATCCTCTCTTATCTTTACTGGAAGGTGTCTGGTCTGATCAGGTCTCTAGACTGCTCACAGCTGATGTGTAATTGGCCCCATCTACAGTAAGGTGTTGCATTAAAAACTGGAATCTGTGGTTCTGGCCATATATTTCTGTTTGAAAAGCCCCTAAAAACAGTGGCCTCTTCATCTGAACTTAGGGTTCTATAAAAATCCTGTCTCTCAGCTCCTCAGTATCCTCCCACTGAGGCTCATGGAAACTTAGGCATTGCTTACCTGACTTGGGTGCTGGGAGCTCTGCCTGGGTTTCACCTGTTAATTTCCTCCCAGCCATCACTGCTGTGTATCACCATGTATCGCAGGGGGCCTCTCCTGAAAGCATAGGACCTTCCTCTAGAATCCCCAAGGTGGTTGGTGACTGTTTCCTCTCTACCTACTTCCACCATATTTTTAAATTATTTTATATCTATCTGGGTATCTCTGACTCGCCTCCACCCACGTTTTCTGTTTTCTAACTGCTATAATGTCCTGTATGTCATATCCTGAGCTCTTTATACCCCTTTTTGTTCTAATTGTCCAGGACTGACATTAGTTATGGAAGACACGGGCCAACTTGGAACAAGGTCTCATAGTGAACAACAACAAAAATTTACTGCATGTTGGTCTAGTGTCATCAAGATGCTGTCCCATTGCACACAAAATATTTAGTCCCGAGTCTATCTTTTTAAGTCTGACAAACTAGTTTCAGGTTTTATTCCTCTTCTGTCCTTCTGTCCTCCGGGCTTGCTGGCTCTTTAACCAGCAGCAGATCAGGTGGCAAACAGAGAAGTCACAGCGCAAATCCCAGTAGGACAGCACCTTTTAGACAACGTGGTGCCCATACTGGCCTGATCTTAAGGCTGGTAAAGACTCAAGGTCTTTAAAAAAAAAAAAATGTGGGAAGGAGAAGAATATTAGGCATGATTTTACCAACTTAAGGTAGGAAATCAAAATCACCAACATCAATAACCACAGACCCTAATATGCTTAAAGGTTAATAATAGAGGCATACTTATTAAAATACTTAACTCTCTGGGAGTACTGTCCTTATGGAGAGAGGGGAATATGGGCAGAACCTACTAATCTCCATCCTCCTCACCCCATCAGCATAATATTACACCCATGCCAAGTTACCATCATATTAATACTATTCTAATATCTTCAAGGAAAATTATAGAAAAATTATAACAATCAAAACTAAGATAAACCATCAAAAGTAAAAAATTTCAACTACTTGATCAGTGAAATTTTGACCAGGGCTGTATTTATTCTGCAACAGTTTAAAGATCACCTATTTTTCATCATGATACAACATGAATACCAAAAAAGGCCATATCTCCATCATCCTTGTTTTATCAGACAGTCATTGTCATTTTATTGCAGTATATTTCACAGCCCTGATACAATCTCAACCAGAAACTGCTTGTGACTTAAATTACTCTGGTATTGCCTAGAATGTCTGTAAGGAAGCAGATTTACCCACCTTTGAATGTTACTGTTGCAATCCAGGAACAACTTGTGTTTTCATCTAGTGGGACCCAATGTGACCTTTCTGCTAAAATTCTAGCAAAAGGACACAACAATCTATCTAACTTGCACATACGTGTTCATGTTCAATGCAAATGCCTTGGCAAGGAAACCTAGGTCAGAGGCTCCAATCAATCACTGGGATTTGAGGCTTTGGCTGGACTCTGTAATGTGAATTCCTTTGTGGCCTGAACTCTCCTTCCCAGATGTTTCCACATAATACCACACAATGGCCCATTTGATCAGTTAATGCGACCAACCAGGTCAGGTGGTGGTTGTTGTTTATTTTGCTTCTATTTATTTAAATGAAAGAACTAGAGAACTGCAGATGAAGTTGAAGTCCCTTTTGTTACCCTTCCCAAGACCATCCTCTTCCTCCCTCCCTAAGCTTCCACAGTCTTGAATTTGGTGTATATCCTACTTCATAGAGTTATGACTTTATTATATCTATGTGTGTATGTGCCCCTCCATACATTTTTAAATGCTGTCATGCTGTCCATATCATTCTGCAACTTTTTTTTCCATTCAACGTAATGTTTATGAGACATACCCATGTCGACACATATGGCTTTAGTTCATTTTAATAGCTACATTTGAATTCCATCATAGGCATAAAGCACAATTTATATATCAATTCTCTTATTAATGGACATTTAAGTTGTTTCCAGTTCTTCTCTATTACAAACAATGCTGCAGTGTCCTTGTTCAGGTCTCCTGGTGAACACGTGCAGGAATTTCTGCAGGGAATTCCTAAAGGCAAAGAGCATACGCATTTTCTACTTGCGTAGTGGATATTGACAAATCAATTCAAATTCATGTTATAAATAGGGTAGTTACTTTTCTGTAACTTACACAGCCCACTCCCTCTTTGACTTGTTCATCTGGGTGTGTAATTTGCATCCCAAATAAGATGGGCAGAACAGAGCTCCTGTTTCCATATCCTACCCTGCAGCCAAACTGTTCCTCCTCCCCTGTGCCTTTCCATTGCCGTTGATGCCACCACCCTCCATCAGCTCAGCTGCTCAAGCCTAGAACCAGGTGACACTTGATTCCCAACTTCCCCTTGCCTCCACATCCATCTCAGCTCCCCCAGTCCCCTCCATCACTCCCGTCCCAGTCACCATCATCTCTGTGGACCTCTCTGAGAGCCCCTGACATCCTTCCAAATCTCCACCTACCTCTTGCCACATGGCAGCCAGAGTGAGTTTTGTGAAAACATAAATCTGAGGCTATCTGCTTCCTTGCTTAAATTACCCCTTGTTCTTGGAATAAAATCCGCACTTAGCCCGTGAGGCCCTATCTGATCTGAGCTTGCTCCCTTCTCCTGATCCACGCAGGCACACCCTCCCTCTCCGCTACTCTCAGCCCAGCTGCTCTTCTCTCCTCACACCTGCCAAGCCAACTCCTGCTTATGGACCGCTAGACTGTGTCCTTTCCAAGAATGTTCTGAATTTTTACTAGGCTGGCTTCTTCTTGCCCCATAGGTTTCAACATAAATATCATGTCATTGGAGAGGTTGTTTTTAACCACCTAACCTAAAGTTATCTCAATACCTTGTTTTAATTTCATCAGAGCGCCGATATTTTCTTGTTTCTACTTGTTTATTTGGTAATTGTCTTATTCCCCCTTTTAGACAGTCAACTTCATTAGAGAGGAAACTTGTCTGCCCAAGGCTGTATCACCTACAATAGCATGAAGTTTATAGTAGGTACTCTGTGACTATTTGCTAAATGAGTGACTTGAGTGAATAAGTAATAGTGCAAGAGATGCTAAATGAGTGACCTGAGTGAATAAATAATAGTGCAAGAGAATTTTTCATTTTCTCCTTCTTATCTTAGTGCTATCTACACATGGACAAATATTTAGTGGACATTATTAGGATGCCTTCATATGATAAATTTGGAGGCATATAATGTCCCTTGCTCTTTCCTATTAACTGATTTTTAAATTCAACTTTCTCAAACTTCTTTAGCCAGAGTAGCATACTACCTTCTTTAATATCCTAAAGCATTTTTAACAGCCTTTCCTAATAGCTTCTATGGTCCTGCATTGTGGCAATTTATTCACATGTCAGTTTCCCACACTAAGCTGTGAGCTCCTTGAGGCAGGCACAGTACTGGGTCCATCTTTGTATCTCCGGAGGTTGGTGTCTGGAGTGAATGAATGTTGGATAAATGGATGGATGGGTGAAAAATGTCTACCTACTCTTGCTGTAATGGTCAGAACCAAAAATGACAAAAAATAAAAGGGAGACAGACCTGCATTCCTCTCCAAAAGAGGGAGCAATAGAGTTATTATCACCTGGGTAGTTCTGAATAGCAGCAAATTGAGTAAAGCCAGGAAAATCAAATTATCACCAGATGAATCTTTGGCTTGCCAAACATATTTTTATTTAAATCGTTTATGAATTTGCTTATAATGTATGATAAACATCTTGTTTTATGTATCTTTTATTTTTAGCATTCTATACTCACATAAATATTCACAAACACTTTCTTTCTGTGCCGTGGATATTGTGTTGAGATTCTACTGCTAAATTTGCTACTTTTTAATTAAATCAGTTTGGTTGTCATCATCTTACTAAGTGACTTTTTTCCATTTTTTCTCCCAAACACTTATTATTAAATATTCAAGCTTGCAGGAAAGTTGAAAGAAATGTGCAATGAGCACTCACATACCATCTAGATTCAATAATTATAATCTTGCCATATTTATTTTATATCTCTATCTACATGCACATATACATGTATCTACATTTTTGCTAAAAATAAATTATAGACATTATGATACTTCACTGCTAAATATTTCAACCTGCATCTCCTAAAAATAAAAGCATTAGTCCACATAATCTCAGTAGCATTATTTCATCCAGAGAATTAATAGCAATTCTATATATCATTTAATAAGGAGCTCATATTCAAATTTTTTTCAACTGACTCCAAATTATATTTTATAGATTTTTTTTTTGAACTAGGATTCACGAGGGCTCACACATTTTGCTTGGTTGTTATGTCTCTTGTCTCTTTTACTCTACAAAAGTCCCCCAGACACACAAATTTTTTCTTAACACTGACTTTTTGCAGAGACTGGGGCAGTTGCCTTCTAATGTGTCCACATTCTGAATTTGCCTCAGGGTTTCTTTGTGACGTCATTTAGCTGTTTCCTCAACTCCCTGTGTTTCCTCTAATCTTGAAGTTATAACTAGGAGCTTGATTTGATTCTGGTTAAAAATGGTTTTTTGCAAGAATACTTTGATGGCGATTCTGAGTATTCCATATTCTTTCGGAAAGTACATAAAGTCAAGCTGCTCAATGACGAGTGATGCTAAGTTTGATCACCACATTATAAAGCTAAGATTTTCCCTTTACAGGGAGCAATTAATCCCAATATAAGAACTTAACAGAGTTAACATCAGTGAAATGCCTACTATATGTCAGGCACAGTGCTAACTTTGTAATCTTCCTAACAATCCTAAAAGGTATGGATGACTCTTTCCACTTAAAGATGAAAAAATCGAGGGTCCAGTAGGTGGTGGCACTTTGCCTAAGGGGAGAATCTTCTCCCTAAGCTACATTCCTTGCAACACTGATGAGTGTATAGGGATGAGGTGGCGGGCAATGTTTTCTGGTTCCTAATCTGTTTCCTTGGTTTAGCCAAGAAAACCATGGTCAGATAAGAATAATAATTCTTTTTTCGAAATGAGTAGTTGAGGCTTTATGACTAAAAACTATTTTATAATAGCTTTATCTATTTCAACCCTTATTTCAGCACTTCCTACATGCAGTTGTTTGTCTCGAAACACAAGTAAGTGATTGTTGATAGAAGTAGAACTTCACATTTTACTTTATATAGTTATTACCATTAAATTGTAATTTTGGAAACCTATTTTCCCATTTGAATTTGCTGGACAGGGAATTAGGAACATAGGTAGTACTATCTTCTCCTCACAGCTGTGAGAATTGTAGATATGACAGGGAAATCTAGCTCAGGTTTTAATGATAACAAAAGTATTCATTACTGCTATTACATAAGCACGTTCCACTCTCTTCCATCTTAGGGGGGAAAGACACACTCAACATTTTAGATACAATCTTTTCTTTTACTTTTCCATCACATGGGTTCTTCCTCAAAGCAGCTGTCTAGTGAATTGTCACCTCTGAGCTGGGAGTATCTGGGGTTCTGGCAGAACACACAGGGTAGAAGACAGAGAAGTTGCAAGGAACAACTGTTGGCTGAAAAAAATCAAGGGATAATTACTATTATATGGTAATTTACACACTTCCTTTAAGTTTGATAAAGGCCCTTATGCTCAGATTGGTTGGAAAATACCAGAATGGTCTATGCTCACTGTCTGCACCTCTTAATTCTCTGCAGTCTGGCTTCTACCCACCTCAACTTCACTTAGAATTGTTTACTCCTTCTCTTATTTGCCTTCTCTGTAATATTTAGTTGTGTTGCATGCTCCTTACTTGGCAATCTTTCTCTTCCGCCAGCATTCCATAACACTCCACTCCCCTGGCCTTTATCCTATTTCTCTGACCATTCTTTCTATACCTCCTTTGCCAGAATTCTCTTTCTCTCCCCATCTCACACATACTGGTATTCCCCAGGGTCATGTCCCAGGCCAACTTCTCAGTTTGCACGTTCTTCCCAAATGATCTCACCACTGCTGTGGCTTCGACCATGGCTTGTGCTTGGATGAGTCTGAACTCCACCTCAGGGATACAAATCCCCACACTTCTCTCCTGGGGTGCATCTCCACTCTAGGTCCCCTGGGAAGCTTAGCATGTCCCACACCCACCTTATCACATTCCCTCTCTCAACCCCCGTTAACCTGCTCCTCTTTCTTTCTCCCTCATAGGTCGGAATGTTCCACCTCTCTCATACTACCCCAAGACAGAGATGCTGGATTCATCTTGGACTCCCCTGACTCCCTTCTGAACCCCCATCCTGTGAATCACCAAGTCCTGTGAGACTATTACTTCAGTTCATTTTGTTTGTTTGTTTTTGGTTTTTTTTTTTTTTGTCCTTCTCTTTCTACCCATAACCCATTGTCTTCTTCCATTTTGGGTCTGGATTTCTGCAAATTTCCTAACTGGTCTTCCTGTCCCAGTCTGCGTCCCCTCCCATCCCCTACAAACAGTCTTCTATGGCAAGAATGTCTACGTAAACCACAAACCTGATTAAGTTACACCTCCGTTTGGAACATTGACTTGATCTCCTGCTGCCCTGGGTTAGAGTTTGAGTTTTTTTGCACAGCATAGAAGGTTCTTCATAATCCTCCTCCTGCCTCCTTTTTGGTGTCATGTCTCAGCACAACCTCCTTTTATCATACTAAACTACATATTCTTGGGATGAGGAGTGTCCTTTCTTTGTTTCTATGCTTCTGCTCATACTTCTCACTTTTGCTAATGTGTCCTTCCCAACCTTTCATGGCTAACTCACATGTGTCCTCCAAGATTAAGCTCAGACATCACCATATCCAAGAAGCTTAGCAAACAATCTATTTTGGCCGTTGTTGCATCTACAGATTTGTGATTCCAAGTAATTAAACATGCTCATCTTTAACAATGATTGATCTACTTTAAAATGTCAGGTCCTTGTATCACATGTATTTGCTTAGTGCATAGGAAGAAATTTTATCTCTCTTTCATAATTACCTCTTTACTCTCATTAGTAATGGAGTCCAGCTTTCAACCCAAGAGACCTGGCTAACCCCTGCTATCGTGCTAGCTCTAATCTGCACCCATCCATTGAAAACTAAATTCTGCCCAGATTTCTCAACCATTTGTCCAGGCAAAACTGCCACATACAGTTGTGCAGGTTGTGCACTGCATACATTCAAAATGGAACCTATGTGGAGATCCTATTCTAAGACTCTCCTCTGTAGCAAACGATTGACTAAATCCAGAATGCCACAATATACTACTCCTGCTTCAGCTACATCCAATAGATTGGGCCACCTTGCATGATGAGATTATTCAGGTTTATCCCTTGTTGGCATTTCTCTAGAAAATTATGTTTTGATTAGATAGTTGGCTATCCCTCTCAGGGATGAGCTCAGGAAGTGGCAACAATGTGTGTTAAAGAAACAAACAGAGGACAACTTGCATTTTCGAGTCAGTCAGGCCTGGGTTTGAATTACAGTTCTGCTAATTGCGTAGTCCTAAGCAAGCTCCTTAATCTCTTTGATCTTTATTTCCCTTCTTTACTGGCTAGTAACACTTAACTTACAGAGATAACATGGTATTAAATAAGTTAACATCTGTAGATGACCCAGCACTAATCCTTACTAATTTATGTTTGCTGTTCTGACAAGTTTTGCAGCACAAGGTGCCATAGATCAAGGTGTAACAAAGACACACATCATCTATTTACCTGACAATTCTAAGTACCTACCTCGTCTAGACATCTATGACATCCAGGTCACAAAAAAGTAAAAAGGATATCAGTCTGAAATCCTCTAGTTGTATGTCCCGAGTTCAGAGGAAGATAGCTTCAGCTGAAATTATTGCTACTTACGTTTTTTGGTTTTGTTATGATTTACTCCTACTGCTGCTTCCCTGCTTATTTAATGTTTTTATTGTGTGAGTTCTCAACAAACATCTGATTTCTCTCTTTCAGCTGCCACTGTTTCTCTCACTGTTGCTGCTGCTGCTGCTGCTGCTGCTAAGAACATTGGAATTACTTGATTAGAGGAATGAGGGACTTCAGGATTCTCTTGTCTGCAATAATTCAAGTCATTTGAACAAACCCAAAGCAAAGCAGCCCAGGCCAGAGATTCTTGAAAATATAGTGTTCACAGATCAAAAATGGCATTAGGGAACAGTAAGGGACAATGTTTCAGTATTTTGTGAGCAGGCTGGTGGTGGAGCTGGAAAGATGTTTCAGTGGCAGATGGAATGTGTTTCCTCTGTGGAGAGAATAGCTATCATTCCTCTGAACTTGTGTTCCAGGTAAATCTTTGAACAATTCACTGGGGAAAACATAACAAGGTTTATAATAGTTAAACCTTCTCAGAGGAGCGCAGTCCAATGTCCCCTTGCCAGACCACACTGTCACATGGAAGGGGAAACGAACTCATTGTTAATGTCCAAAAGGCCGTGCTCCAGGAAGATACAAAAAACCCAAAAGGCAAAAGACGAGTATCAAAAAAGTCATGAAGGATTTTTCCAGCTAGTTGGATTGCTTATGCTAATGTCAGTCCTGATTCCACATGTAGCAGGAAAAGGTAATGAACTCTGTGGAAAGGACGTGGATTTGCTGAGACAGAGAAAATGAGTTGGAATCCCGTACCTAGCACTGGGACAGTCTCCAAGGCTGTACACAGATAGTCTAGTTCTCTCTCCTGGGCACATGGTAGGATTGAATTTTCCACCCTCTCAAAGTTAGCTGTGGCCTAAGTTCAGCCAATGAAATGTGAGTACAAGTCAGGTGAGTCATTTCTGCATGGCAGATTTAAGAGCAGATGTATTCTCTTTGCCTTTTGCCACTGTGTTGGCCAATACTCCAATTATAGCTGCCCTGTTAGTCTGGGCCCTGGAGAGAGGACCACGATGCTATACAGCAGGCCTCCAGTGGACCCCCAATACCATGCTCAAGCAGCATAATGGAGGGAATTGAACTTTTATTATATGCTGTCCCTAAGATTTTAGGGTTTGTTTGTTCCAGCCACATAATCCAGTCTATCCTGATGGATACAAGCCCTTTCTGTGGATTATTGAACAAAATTCTTGCTTCTTTGAACATCAGGTTTCTCATTTCTAAAATGGAGATAACTCTAAAAATAGCTGGTCTCATCCAATGATCTAAAATTAGTGCATAAACAGTAAATCCTTTTAACAATGACAATTCTTATCCTTGCCAGATCTCCATTACTAAGAATGGAGGAATTCGTCTTCCCAAAGTGACTTCAGAACATATTTCCTTCACAAGATCTGGCCTTGGATTAAGAGCAGTCCCAAAGATAATAAAAATCTCCAGTGAACTTTATCATTAAGCTTCCATTAAGGAGCAGAATCTACTGCTTAAACATTAGCTAATAGAATCAGAAGCTTAAAACTAAAGAATTTTATAGTTGTAAAGTGTCAGATGCAAAAGTTTTGCTGATAGAACAGCAGAGCACCCTGCCAGAGTATTTTCCTATTCCCTATCTGGTCCTGTCCCCAACTGGAGAGGATGTCTTGCTACCTGCCGGGGCTCTGTGATATGGAGGACAGCCACGAAGCTTGAGTCTTGCATCTTGCACAACTGGCCATCCACCCTCACCATTTCCCATTCTTGGATTTACTTCTTTGCATTGTGTGTGTGTGTGTGTGTGTGTGTGTGTGTGTGTCTATCTGTCTGTGTCCCTTAGTAGACTGTATATTTCCAACCCATCTTCCTTCCCTACAGGCAGTTCTTACTGCAGTATCTATAATATAATGGATAATCACCAATTCAAACTTTAATCACTTCCTGTGAAAGGGGACCTTACCGCATCCCAAGACTCTCCTACCCATGAAAACAGTCTTCTTATTTTTTGTATCTGAACAGACCTCTTTAGAACACTCATCCCCTGCTTCAAACCCACCTCCTGAAATAAAACAGAATACTCCTGCACTCTCTTCTCTGGAGATTAGAAAAATAATCATCATGTTGACCTTTAATCTTCAGCTCTCTTCGTGGGCTCTGATGTCTAGATGCCTTATCGCTTTTGTGATAAATTCTTGTTTTCATTGTTCCTCTTGAAATATGGTGCATAGATCTGTTCTGTCAAGTAATATGGAATTTCCTCGATGGCGGCAATAGCATCTGTTATGACAATGCTTAATTCTTCAAAGGATAACAAGGTTTCTGGCTCGTTACAGGGGCTCAATAAATATTGCTGAACAAATGTGTGAATATAAACAGTACCCTCCGGAGTGGTCTATACCAGTTCATCTGAGACCACATCTTTTTTTTTCTTTTTTCCATGACCTCTGTCTCACCAGTTGTCACTGCCACTTCCTTTCCTGTGTGTGACCACACAGGACAACATTTGACTGTTCTTTGTCTTATCAGAGCAGTAAAGTCTGTATGTGAGGCTAGGCTCAAGCTTGTCTTCCTGAGCACTCTAAGCAGCTGCTTTGCTGGGCTCCTTCATGCTGCGGGACTCCAGGAACTGTCTCAGGACATGCCACCTCCTGGGCAACTGAGTGACAAGTAAGGTCTACCCCAGCCTAAAAACTTCTTTGCAGTCTGTTCCCTGCCTCCTCCAGACTCACCTCATTTCCCTCACTCACCTCCACCCCACGCCTGTGCTCCAGTCACACTGCTCTCTCCTGGTTCCTTGAAGATGCCATGTGTCTTTCTACCTCAAGGCTTTTGCACATGCTATTCCCTTTGCGTGAAAGGTTCTCTCTCTTCCTTTCCACTCCCCTCCATTTAATAAACCTTACAAGGTTTGCGGATGAGTGCTCATCTGCACTCGATCATCATTTCCTCAGAAGTCATTCCTACCCCCTAGACTAGGACTGGCTGTTATTTGGTTTTTCTAGCATTGTCTACCTTTCCATCATAGAACTAATCATAGTTTTTAATTATGCAGTTGTGTATGTTTATTTCTAAGCTCCATGAGTGCAGGAACTTTGCTTATATTGATCATTGCGGGATCCTCAGTGTCTAGAACAGCACCAGACACACAGCAGGCACTCAAGAACTGTGTGTATTGAGGGAATGTGTTAACATCTTTCTTTTTCACTAAATTTGCAGCCTCCGTGAGGAAGGATAGTGTTATTGTTTTTCAGATCACTGTGTACCTAAGGAAGGACCTACACACTAGCTGGCACAAAGTAGGTACTCAACAACAATGTGAATAAAGAAAGAAGGAAAACAACATGATGAGGAGGAGAAACAGGAAGAAAAGACATGACCAGTCACAGCACCTCTTTTACTCTCAGAAGTGCCTCAGTTTGGACAATAAACTATATGGTCACAACGGTTATGTCTCATTACTATTTCAAAGATATTTTTAGGGCAAAGAGCAATGAATGTGGGAGAGATTAGGACTGGAAATTTGCCTTATCTCTACAGAGCAGTCACAGGTAGAAAGCCAGATAGGACAGTTCCATTTGTGACATCCCCTTAGGAGTTTCAAGGAGTCTCAGGGGTGCCCTGAGTCTCAAAACAGGCCGCATCTATCCAACTGCTTGTGGAATCTTAGATCTGACTCGATTCTTTGTTATATTAGTGGAAAATCAAAATACCTTGAAAACATTCCACTACCCCATTTCTCCTCCCACACACACACACACACACACACACACACACACACACACACACAAATAACACACACATGCACAGAGTAACTTCTGGGAGATGTCTTAGTCCATTCAGGCTGCTATAGCAAAATGCCATAGCTGGGGGAACATATAAATAACAGAATTGATTTTTCACAGTTCTGGAGTCTGGGAAGTCCAAGATCAAGGCACCAGCAGGTTTGGTGTCTGGTGAGAACCTGCCCTCTGGTTCTCAGATGGCGCCTTCTTGATGTGTCTTCACATGGTGGAAGAGGTGAGGGATCTCTCTGAGGTTTCTCTTATAGGGGTACTACTACTCCTGTTCATGAGGATGGAGCCCTCATGACCTAATTACCTCCCTAAGACCCACACAGAAATACTGCTGCATTGGGGTTTAGGTTTCAACACATGAATTTTGGGAAGACACATTCAATCAATAACAGGGGAAAGTAGAGAAGAGAGGTATGTGACTTTTAATGTTTTGTACAATCTCCAAAAGTCATGGCTTCTGTCTTCAAATTTTCCAAGTCCAGTTTTTATTCCCCAGAATGAGCCTGATGGAAATCTTGAAAGAGAGAGGCATGTTTGAGCCCAGATCTAAAGGAGTAAAAACTATTCTGCCTTCTCCCTATCACTCACTTGACTGCAAAGTTTTTAAAGTTGAAATTCTGTATTGTTTTAGTTTTTTAAAAATCAAGTTAAATGGAGAACAGAGTCCATTCCTGACATGTGGATTCTGGAAACCAATATAGTCTCAGAGCCCCAAATTTATCTCCCACTGTTCAAAGTAGTTTCTTTTCCAAAACTTCTTGTTACCTTGGGCTTATCTCTCCATGTATCGTCATAATAGTTTACCATAGTTCAGTGCCCAGGAAGTCACTTAGGCCCTTTCCTTCCACATCCTAGCATGAGCTGCTGAGCACATTCAACAGGAGCAAATACTTTCAGCATGCGCGTGCGCGCACACACACACACACACACCTATCCCTTTACCAATGTGACTCGGTTCCTTTCAATATGCTCACATATATGTTCAGATTATACCAGGGTGTTAGTTTATAGGAATGGATGTTGCCATTCCTGATATATGGATGTGGTCTAGCCACCATATGTAGATGGATGGATAGAGAGGTAGGTAGATAGATAGATAGGTACAGAAACATGTGTACATTTATATATGAATATATCCATTCATTCTACAAATATATACCAAGTGTGTTCTATGAGTCAGACTCTGTTCTAGTTGCTTTGGATACATCAGTGAACAAACCAGACAAATATCTCTGCTCCTTCTAGAGCTTATATTTCAGCCGGGGTGAGGGGTGAGGGGGAGCAATGCTGAAAAGTAAACATAATAAATAAGTGAATTATGTGATACCTTAGAAGGTGATAAGAGCTAGAATGGAGTAAGACAGATCAAGTGCATGGGCTGGAATGGGTGGGTTGCAATTTCAAATAGAGTGATAGAGTGATTATGTAGATTGCATGGAGAAGCTGACACTTAAACAGAAACTTAAAGTAAGTGAGGAAATAATCTATGTGATGTCTGCTGGGAAGGGTCTTCCAGTTACAGAGAACAGCCAGGGCAAAGACACCGAGGTGGGAATATACCTGCATTTGTGGAACAACAGGGAATAATTCATAATATAATGATGGGGGAGAGAATATTAAAGCAATAGCGAATGTAGTCTGAGGGACGATGGGAACGAGATCACATAATGCACATAGATACTATACATAGATGCTGTGCATGTATGTATAGTACATGTACTTGGATATCTTTGTACTTTTAGTCTTAAATGTATTTTTAGTCTTACATATATTTTATTATCTAAATATCTGTTATAAACATATATAAAAATATAAATAGTATGTATTATTTGTGGGACACAGTTTATTTGATCATATATATATATATATATATGCTGTACCTATGGTAATAGATGTTCATTCATGTATCTATTGTGCAGTTAAATGAACATGTGACTTCATGAAATATGTGTGGCATCCCATGTGCATATGTGCATGTGTACTTATATACTACACTAATGTCCATGTCTATGAATAGCCTGCAATACTTCAAATGACAGGAAAGTCTCACAGATGTGTAATTATGTGGAATAGCCATGTATTCATGGGCTCTCTCTGCAGGCCCCTGGCAAGAGGCAGGGACCCATGTCATTCCTCCTGAACACTCCTCCCCATGGCAGAAATCATCAGTGCTGGAGAAACCAGCAAATGCAGCCAGGTCTCAAAGATTATGAGTCTGAAGTCATGAGACTGGAGAAGATACCAAAGCCATGATCATTTGATCCTGAAGCACATGCAAGGGTTCTATGACATCGATAAATCGTTGGCTGACTCTGGCACTGTGTCACTGACCACAGCACTTAGAAGTGCCTACCTGCTCTTTGTCATATCCTACAAGAGAGTTTCTTTTTGTTCCTTTCTTTCTTATTCTTTTTCTTTAACTTGTTGTAGGTAAATAAATTGCTGATACATTTGTGTTTTAATTTGAGATTTTATTCTTAAAAAGCTTGGTGGATGGGGTGAGATGTGAGGTTGTTGTCTTTTATTTTATTTTTTTTTTCATTTTCCATACTTGCCAGGGTTGTAAACCTAAGGCCAAGTTAATTAAAGTCAGTGGAGAATGTATTCTTTTTATTAAACTTTCTCTTTCTATTGATTTTTCCCTCTCATACAAATAGTACAGACTTAGTTCTCAAAATCAAAAACACTGTAGAGCAAAGAAAAGGAATAATCAGGCTCCTAAGATTATTTACAAACTCTGACACAGGATTTCAGAGATGGCTAGGATTTCAGAAGTGGCTAAACTGGCAAGATGGTAAGAATCCAGGTCAGCTAAGGACGGGCAGACCCAGCTGTGAGCCAGCTAAAGTCTGGGAGGCCAAACTCCCAGGTAAATTCAGCTTATAAAAGCTGTGTTGGTTTCTTCACAGTGCAAACATGTGGACTATTGCAACAGCCTCCTAGTTTTCCTTCCCGTTTTTATTCTATTCCCTCTAATCTATTCTCCATCCAGTAGGTGGATGCGTCTTCCCAGGGAATGATTCTGACAATACCACTTGTAGGCTCAAATTCTTCACTGGCCTCCGCTAACCAAGGGTCGGCAGACTACAGCCCACAGGCCAAATCCAGCCCACCGCCTATTTTTGTAAATAAAGTTTTATTGAAACATAGCCATACTTATTTGTTTATGTATCGTCTGTGGCTGCTTTTGCACTACAACAGTAGAACTGGGTCACTGTGACAGAAACTGTATGGCCTGGGCACCCTAAAATATTTACTATTTGGATTTTTATAGAAAGAGTTTGCCAGCCCCTGCTCTAACCCATCACTGTCTCAGTCTAACATTAAAGGCCTTCCAAACAGCGACCTCAAATTGGCTTCCCATTCTAATTCCTATAAACTTCCTTACATTGCACATGTCAATTTGGATTACCTGGTATTCCCGCAGACACTCATTGGCAGGGTTACACTGTCCCATGTCCATTTCCTCTTCTTCTGGTAACGGCACTTGAGTTTTCTTTGGGAAACTGCGCCTCTTCAATGGTTTTAAGGGAGCTGATCCCACCCCAGCTGCAGGAGGAAAACCACGGCAAGACCTGGCAATCTAAGCATTTTGTTTTCTTTGTAATGACTGATTCTGAAGTCATCACATGGCCAAAGCCAGACCAGTGAGGTGTAATTCTGGACTTTTGTTGGAACTGTAGGGAATGAGAAACTCTCTTTGCCACCAGGTTCTTAAGCCTGTCACCTGTAATGAGCACCAAGGAGAGATGACTAGGGAATGAAGCCGATACAGGGAGATGCAGAGCCAAGAGATGGCGAGGAAAGGGCTCCAGTTCCAATGGCATATTGCAGGACCTGGTGCTAGCTACACCGGAAGCTACAATACTTACATACTTTTCATTTACATGAATTAGTAAGGTCTTTTTTTTGCTTTTTGAGACAGTATGAATGGGATTCTGCCACTTGCAACTGAAATACTATAGAAGTGATGCAACATGCCTCCTGCATGCCATTGCTCCATCTCCTCCCTTTACCCCGAATGCCCTCTTCCCACTTCTCCCTGACTGCATTTTATCCAGCTTTAAAGACCTATCTCAAACCTCATCTTTTCTATGAAGCCTTTCTTGACCACTCAATGAAATATAATCTCTCTCACTTTTGGGCTTCATATCTTATTTCTAACTTTCTTATCACCTAGTGCCATGCTTTGTACCTTATACTAAGTGCATGAAAATGTTTATTGAATAAACAAACACCTGGTGTGAAGAGAATGATTCTTTTAATCAATGCATTTAGGGTGAGGGTGCTGGAGGAATGGGAAGTGCTTCAGATTGGGGTATGCTTTTATCTGACCTC
>RJWJ010017396.1:0-32954 GCA_004363605.1 Indri indri
ACTTTGCATACAACTGATAGAAAAAAAAAATTACCAAATGCTTTAGAGAACTCACAGTCTGACAGGGAAGAGAAGCATGTAGACAGATAAACACAGTAATAGTAAGGTATGTGCTATAGTAGAAATAAATACGAGATGGCTTAAGAGTACAGGGGAGAGAGCAACTGAGAGAGTTGGAAGAAGTGATGTTTGAGGTGGTGTATGTGGGTAAATAGGAGTCCTTCAAGCATAGAATGGAGGCAGAGAATCCTAAGCCAAGGGAATGGCTTGTACAAAGGCACTGAAGCATGAAAATGCTCAGCCATATTCACAGAAAAGCAAAAGCCTCCATGCGAATAGACTCCTAGGCACTGACTGAATCTCAGTCATTTGACAGTAATTTATTGAGTACCTGCTCTGTGCAGGGTTACCAGGGAGTCAAAGATAAACGAGATGCAGTTCTCACCTTCCGTGGGCAAGGCGAACACAGTGACTGCAATCAGATGAGTGCAATAGCAGAAGGTGACAAAAACCCCACTGTGAGATTGTAAGGGAGGGGGCATTGTCTAAGGACTCAGGCAGGGGAGTCTGGAGCTCTAAACAAAGCTGGGGGACTTGCATGCCATGAGAAAGCTGCTTGGGTTTCTTTATCTTGTGTGTTATGGGACCCTCTAAATTTCCCATGTGAGTTTGCTAAGCAGGAAGACTCATTTGCAGAGGCTGCATTAAAACCTTCTTCCTCAAAAGAGGACAATCCCATTTGTTTTATACTTGTTTCTAGGCACTGTCCTAGGGATCTCAGATGCCTCATTGAAATTGAAATTGAAGCTGCTCTGCAGGTGGAGAGGTGGTGGGCTCACCAACTTTGGAGGTGAGCAAAACCGAGAACGGAAGAAGGAGTGCTGAGTGGTGTGAGGTAGATGGTTAGACAGCCTAATGCTGCTTTATGCGTAGGGTACAGAGGCTTAAATTCTTCCCCCACTGCAGGGAAAGGTCCCTGCCTTAATCAAAGTGGCTACTATTCACTGGGTATGTGTGACATGTCAAAGCTTTGATTACTCCATGAGCCAGGAATATGTCGACTGCAAACTGCTTAAACTACCCAGAGTCCATTTGTCTGAAGCAATAAGAAATCCAGGATAAAGCAGTCCAGCAATACCATCAGAGACCCAAGCCCACCCATTTTTCTCAGATGGCTACACCTTCATGTCTCCCTTCCCCAGTCCAAGGAGGAAGAAGAGGAGGAAAGAGGCTTTTCCCCAAAAGGTTTAACTTTCTTATGCTGGCTAGATGCCTTTCCCAGAGACTTCTGCTTACGTTTCATTGGCCAGAATGATGTCGTGTGGTCACCCCCAGATGCCAGGGAGACAGGAAAATTGAACGTTTTAATAGAGAGCATTTGCTGCCTCCTCCACCCTAAATTAGGGGTGAGTCACTAAGGAAGAAGGGGACATGGGTAGCAAGTAGACAACATACTTAATCTCATTCCATGTTTCCAACAGTTCTGTAATGTTATCCACATTCTACAGATGGGAAAATGGATTCAGAGAGGAAAGTAAATTGCCCAAAGTCACCCAAATAATGAGTCATGGAATAAAGATTTTAAAACAGGCCTATATCATTCCAACTGAAAGGAGTTTTTTAGTGATATCATCCTGTCTCCTTTAGCTGTGTGACCTTGAGGAATTTATCAACCCTCCCTGAGCTTCAGTTCTAAGATATGTAAAATTAGGATAATCATCTCTTCTCAAAGGTTCTTGAAGTATGGAGTTAGATGCAAAAGGGTTGGGGAAACGAATTGGTGAGATCCTGATTATTATCCATTTACCTTTTATGCAAGTGTCTCATCTGCAGTTGACAAGCGGTAATGGTTCCTTGAAGAGCACAGCTTGAACACTGGCATTTGAGCTCGGCACCAGTAAAATCTCTTCACTGGCATTTGCTATTTGGGCCTCATCACAGTTTCCCAGGAATGTCCACTGGCTGGGTTTCCTTTGTCCAGTTCAATAGCTGCATATGCAGATGAGTTATGAGCCACATTCCACAGCAGGTCAGACAAAAAAATGTGCAAACTATCCATTGCAGCTTCCTCGCTTTCTCTCCCCATGGCTGCCCCCAACTAGAGCCAAACATGGGCTGTTCCTTAGGTTGTGCTTCTCCTGGTGCCCCATCCCAAGATGGAATAGACCGTCTGAGAGCCAAGGAAGTCATCCAGCTGTGGACCCACAACAGCCCACGCTGTTCCATGCCTCAGGCTTGGGCTCTTACGTGCCTGTGCCTGGGCAGCTCTGCCTTCGCAGTTTCCCCTGGAGAACTCCTGCTCCCTGGTCAAGGCCCAGGCTGAATCTCAGATCCCCCCTTCTGTGACACCTTCCCCCACTCTTCCCCCACTCTTCCAACAACTTTTGCTGTTGTCGTTGTTGTTTTTACATTTTCCTCTGCTTTAGCACAGGCTTTTGTCCATGCTTTCATTACAGTATAACACGTAGCACACCCAGATTGAATTAAACCTTATGGCTTCAAGAATCTGGCTTTGCCTTTACTGGACACCAGAACCTTAAAAAAGAACAAAGTAATATTGATAGCTAGAAAAATGCATTGCTATGTTCTGAATGTTTGTGTCCCCCACCAAAATCATATAGTGAAATCTTGGCCTCCAATGTGATAGTATTAGGAGATGGGGCCTTAGGGTAGTGAGTAGGTCTTGAGGGTGGAAGTCTCATGATTGGAATTAGTGCCCTTATAAAAAAGACCAGAGAGAGTTCCTTTGCCCTTTCCACTACGTGAGGACACAGCGAGAAGGTGTATCCTTCATCGGATACCAAATCTGCCAGTGCTTGGTCTTGGACTTTCCAGCCTCTAGAACTGTGAGAAATAAATGTTTGTTATTTAGAGGCCTGTGAGAAATAGTCAGCCCTCCATATATGTGGGTTCCATATCTATGGATTCAATAAATTGTGGATTTAAAGTATTCAAAAAAAAATTCCACAAAGTTCAAAAAAACAAAATTTGAATTTGCTGGGTGCCCAGTACTATGTTAAATCCACATGAATAAAGTGATCTGTAAGCATTGTATTAGATATTACAAATAATCTGGAGATGATTTTAAATATGTAGGAGGATGTACATAAACTATATGCAAATACTATACCATTTTATATGAGACTTGACCTTCATGGATTTTGGTATCCATAGGGAGTCCTGAAATGAATCCTCCATGGATAGTAAGGGACAACTGTATTTGTTATTTACAAGCCACCTAGTTTATGATATTTTTTTATAGTTGCTCAAATGCAGTAAGATATGCATATTCCTAATAACAAAGGAAGGAAGGAAGGCACAGACATAAATGAAAAAAGTCCTTTCCCCTTTCCCTTCCCTGTCCATTATAATCACTCAGTTATGTTTCAGGTGTGGCACAGGCAAGAACCAATCAGAGCAGGCAAAGAGCTAGAGGAGAGTAGTAGAGGCCTCCTATGGAGCCAAGGTCATCATGTTTTAGCTGCCACAGTTTGATCATCTTCCCTTGTCCACACATATAGACCTATTGTATTTGTTTTCATTGCTCCCTAATCATTGTCTGAATATACCATGAGTTTTTAAACCATTTCTCTACTTTGGAGGCTTCCAATGTTACCAGTGGTGCTGGAATGAATGTGCTTGAAAATATACCTGTGAGCACATGTGCTGGTATTTCTGAGTGACAGAATCCTAGAAACAGGGTTTGGGTGGAGACACCAAAGGTGCACCCCCACTAACAGAGGGCAAGCATACCCATTTCCTGAGAGCCCCACCGAACCTGAATATTGTTGATCTTGCTAACTTTTGCAACCATTGGAAAAATATCTCATTATTTAGTTTGAATTTCTTTAATGATCAGTGCAGTTGAGCATTTTTCTACATATGAATATTTATAGGCCTTTATTTTTCTTCTGTGCCATGAAGATTAGCATCGGAATCCTGACTGCAGTTGTCAGTGAGTTCCCCTCCATCATGAGACCCCTCTCTAACAATACCTTCTGAAGTTTTTCAACACAAGATTGTATATGACACAAGAATTTGTTAAAAATGACAGAGCCAACACTCTGGAATTAGAACTCCAAAAAGTTTTCCTGTGCAGTTTATTAGGCATCTCTGTGTTTGACAGTCATGTGCACCATTCACAAATGGCAACTTCCAGACTATACATATTAAACATCTACTAAGAGTCTTTCACTTGGGTAAGGAAGGAAAGAGTTGAGTTTTCTGGTTCTGAGGTTTTTTTTATTTTTGTGGTTTTGTTTTGCATTTTGGTTTTCTTGTTTTTTTTGTTTTTTTTTTTTTTTGGTTGTCATCTGCATTGCTCTTGTCTTTGTTTTGCCCCAGTCTGCGTGAGTAGTTTTTATGTGAAATGATGTCTAGCTCTGTGACATTCTGACCTAGGAAGTCGCCGTCTCAACTTAGAGATTGCTATTAAATACTCATAGTCTATCAGCTTTGAATGATAAATCGATTTCATTTCATTTCAAATTCAAGGAGCACCTACTCTGTGCTAAACTCTGGGAATACAAAATTGGATAACACTTAGTCCCCATGTCAGGGAAGCCAGAAGTTTAGTGGAGTTGAAAGCCATATAAAGGGGAATGTCATGGTCATACAGTAAAGTCAAAAAAGAGAGAAGCCCAAGGTGCTCTAGGAGATAGGACAGCTCCCCTAATTGCCAGTTGCTATGGTCTGAATGTTTATGTTCCCCCAAAATCCATACATTGAAATCTTAACCAACAAGGCGATGGTTTAAGAGGTGGGGCTTTGGGGAGGTGATAATGTCATGAGGACAGAGCCCTGGTAAATTGGATTAATCCTTTACAAAAGAGACCCAGAAAGATCCCTCACCCCTTCTGCCTTGTGAGGTTACAGCAAGAAGATTGCCATTAATGAGGAAGGGGCCCTCACCAGACACTGAATCTGCAGGCACTTTGATCTCACATTTCCCAATCTCCAGAAGTGTGAGAAATAAATGTTGTTTATAAGCTACCCCAATTATGGTATTTTGTTATAGCAGCCCAAATGAACTAAAACACCAGTGGCGGGTAATATAAACTCTGTGTGCCTCAGTTTTCTCATCTGTAAAATGCAGAACTTAATGACATTTGCCTGATAAGGTTGTTATGAGTACTCAATGAATTAATCCAAATAAAGGGCTTAGAACATGTCATGTAGTAAGTGATCAATAAATGTTAGTTTTTAGTGTTACCATCTCCACCATTTTTCTTAACTATTATAATAATATTATCATGCCACTGCAAAAAGGGACTTAGAAAGTAGATTTAGCTTTGACCTAGAGATGTAGTACTCCATTATTAATATTATGTGCTGAGCAGGGGCAATGGGCTGGACATTTAACTTCCATGAAGACACTTGTGCACAAAGAGGTCCCATAACTTGCCCAAGATTATACAACTAGTAAGTGTTGGTGTTAACATTTGAATGTATAGTATTTTTATTTCCTCTTTTTTTAGATACCAATAGACGTTGGAGTCAAGATTAGTAATGCTCACTGGGTACCGGTCAGGTAGGGGGGTTGGGGGGCTGGGGGGTAGAGCAGGTGGGGTGGGTAAACCCACAGCTAATGGAGATGGGGTGCACTGTATGGGGGGGACACGCTTGTGGCCCTGGCTTGAGCAAGGCAAATGCATTTCATGTAACCAAAATGTTTGTACCCCCATAATATCCTGAATTAAAAAAAAAAAAATTTAAATCTTTGTCTCTCAAACTCCTAAACTCATGTTCTTCCCACTACCCTGAGCTGCCCACCCAAGGGAATATATAAAAGTCTTGTCTCTTGGGACATTGGAACAAGACACTGGGTTTCTCTATGATTTGATTTTCTTGTGTCTACGCCTCTCTCCTCTCTAGACTCTGCCCCTCTTTCAGCCTCCAGGAGACGCAGTGCCAGTGAGTGGGCTCACTGCAAGGTGCCTGCGTTTCTTTGAGGAAAGGAAGCCAGGAAACGTGGAGCATGGTGACGGTGGCATTTCCAAGGGCAGGTGATGAATGGAAACTTCCTGACATTTCAAGCAACAGCATCTGAAAGGAAGTGGAATTTTCCTGAAGCACAGGCGGGAGGTCGCTGTCACAAGCTATTGATTTGGTCTGCATTCAATCTGGTGATTAATTTGGAGGGAGGCTGCACGCATGCTGGCCTTTCATTTAGTGAGTTTGAAAGCACACCACCCCTGATTTATTTTGCTTCATTCGTGCAGGGCTGTTTTATTGCAAAGGGTTGAGTGACAGGCTTCCCAGCAGACTGTAAAGACAGGTAAAATTTAAATAATGAATATAAAATCTTTCAAGGCACTCTATTTATCTTTTGCAATTTATTAATTGCACCTATTGAAGGCTGGTTGACCCTCTGGGAACAGTTCAGCAAAATAAAATTGTTGAACATGCTAAGTTTGCCAACCTGCTGCTTTTCTTCTTCTTCTTTTGGAGATGAGAAAACTAAGGACCCAAAATAGGAAGTCACTTGGCTAAGTCATATTATGGGTTAGAGCTGAAATTAACTCCAAGCTCTGCCCTGTGACTCCAGGACCACCAAAACACAAGAAATTTACGTAGAGCTCCAAAAATGTTACAAAAATGTTACAAAAATATTCAAAGTGTTTTAATAACAAATTGAAAATTAACATTAGCACTCTCGAACTTACATCTCATCAATGGCTTTCCATTGCCTTAAGAACAAATGTTAAGAGCTAGCCTCCACTTACCTGGCAAGCGCTATCTCTTGTCTTTCCCCCTGTGAACTCACCTCCATTCACATGGAACATCTTTATCTTTTCCTAAATAGAATATGCTCCTTCTATATGCTGAGCTGATGGAAATGCTGTCCACCTGCCTGGAACATTTTTCCCAGAATGAATGAATGAAGGAAGGAAGGCAGGAACGAAGAACCTAGAACCTGGGTTCATAGCTCATTTCACTGGAAAGCATTGCCTCTTTGGGTTAGGACTCATTCCAGCAACTCAGACTACCTCTGACCCTAGTGTGACTTTATCATTTGCCTGATATTCTCTCATTGCAACCTTTGAGTCTGAAATGGCTCTGCTTCTTTCAAGAAGGTGTCATACTTCTCTTGGTATAAGCCCTCCACCTCCTAAAAACCCAGGAAACTCTTTCTATCCAATGCTTTTGTAGGCTGGGGAAATCTCCATCAATAAGCACATGGATTCCAAGAAATCAAACCAATGCCTTCAGGTCAGTGGTGTTAAAAAAAAAAAAAAAGAAATCAAAGCAAAATTTATATTGAGAGGTTTGGTGGGGTGTGCAATATTAATGCAATATTAGTATGTAGGTGGGCCCTCGCATTATCTTGAAGTATGGTGTGAGCTCAAACAAGAGGCATTTCCAAAAGGGGTTGGGGACACATGCAGGATGTGATATAAATATGGCAGGTAATTAAGGAGTAGCTAGCGACAACAGAGTCAGGATGAGGGGTGAGCATGCAGAACACATCTTAGACTATGTGTTGGTATCACAGAAAAGAGGGAAGTCTAAGTTAAGTGGGGGAAGGGGTGGGGTTCGAGGAGAGTTGGGGACAGGCCACTTCATTCATTTAATAGCACATTTTATTAAGCACCCACTTGTAACAGACCCCACTCTGCCAGCGAGCCCAATGTATAGCAGAGAAAATGGGGTAAAAAGAGAGCTTAGGATTCAGCCTTGTGGAAATCCGGATTTCAATTTCAGTTCTGTGACTCATTCCTGGTTTGACCTTGCACGGTTTGTTGCAGTTTCCTTATTCGTAAAATGTGTGCATTATTTTCTGTGTATTGATAGCCTATTATGTTGTTGTGCTAGGCACTGGACACATAGCAGTGAACAAGACAGACGTAGTCCCTGCCCTCCCGGAAGCTTATTGAGTAAGGGAGGAGACCGATACCTTATTAGAACAAAGCATTTGCTGTGGGTGGATCTAACAGGGCTGAGATAGCCCTTCACATACAGGGCTATTAGAATTCAATGAGATAAAGTATTTTAAGGGCTCACCACGCTTTTGATAAGAGCACAGGCTCTGGAATCGGAATACCTGGGTTCAAATCCCAAGTTTGCTATTTACTAACTGTATCACTTAAGGAAGTTCCTAAACCTCTCAGTTTCCTCATCAGTAAAATGGGGATAATAAGAGTAATTAACTCATGCAGTTGTTAAAGAAATTAAGTAAGTTAATATATATAAAGAGTTTAAAGCAATGTCTGGCACAGAGGAAGTTCACAATTAATGTTGATGATTATTATTATCATTATTGCTGACGCATCCCCTGGCCCGTGGTGGGTGCTCACAACTGCTAGCTCCTTCCCTCCACTCCACAGCTCTTCTTACAGTCCCACAGCCCTGGCAGAGAACAGTAGTTCATGTTTCAGCCCAAACTGTAACTACAGAAAGGATTGCTCTCAATGTAATTTATAATTTATTCCTGTCCGAGCAAATCACCTTGTTGAGACTTTGAAAAACACAAGGATCTTCCCTCTACTTGGGTTGGCTGGAGACTAAGGTTGTCAGAGAATTAGAGCCACATGGGACAAGAGACCCTGGAAAAGAACTTGGGCCCCAGATGGATGACAGCTGGCCATCTTCCTGGGAGCCCTCTGAAGGAAAAGGCCACATGTTGATGTTTACATGCAAGCATGGTATTTGGTGTCTTACACACTTAGGGGCAATGCTTGGCTCTTCACTTATGAGCCATGCAATCTCCTGTTCATTTGAGAGCTGGGAAAGGGCATGACTACATCATACGGTTGCTATGAAGATTATATGGAATGGCTAATTTTTAAGTGCCGGGAAGTTAATAGAACTATTGTCCAGCCTTGTCATCAAATAATGTTCATTAAATACTCAGACCAAGGCTCCTCCTCAGCACTGAGTGGTGTTTACAGTCCTGACGGTCAACAACCTTCCTTTTCCAATGCTTGTAGGACTGGTCTATACCTCACAGGGAAAGTGGACTCCAAAAAGGGATCCGAGCTCCATGAATACAGGGATTGGTGAGTCTTGCTCCTTGTTGTGCCCCCAGATGATCCTTGGCATATAGCAGGAGTGCAACAAATGCTTGCTGCACAGATAAATTGTAAAAGGAACAGGCATAAAAATGTAGCTTGTTTGGAAAGAGGCCAGCATGGTGAAGGGACTCCAAACCACATCATGTAAGGAGCGTTAGTGGATATAAGGCTGCAAAACTGGAGAAGGAAGGCTAGGGGCATAGAGGTTTTCTGAAATGTGGTTGTCTCAGTCAGGGTTCAACCAGCAAAGCAGAACCATAGGAGAAATCGATGATTGATTGATTGATAGATAGGTGGATGGAAGAATGCATGCATGGATAGATAGACTTATAATTAAAAGAACTGTAATAATTTATAATTATTATTGGTTGAATTATTATTAATTATCCTATGCAACTGGTAGAGCTGGCTAGATTAGGCAGTCAGGAAGGAAAGACCCACAGGGAAGAGAGAGCAATTGCAGGTCCCAGCTGCTCTTGATACACTCAAAGTCGACTGACTAGGGATTTTAATTACATCTGCAAATCCCTTTCACTGCAACACCGAGATTAGTGTGTGATTCAATCACTGGGAGAAGATGTGTGCATATGCTGCAAAGTGGCCCCTGCCTCCCATCCAACCTGCAGTTCTCACAGAAGAATCTGTCTGATGGCCCACCCTAACCAAAAACAGACTAGAGAGAGAATTCTGAGCCGGTGACTCAGCCTCGCCAAGTTGACATGTCCCAAAGCCAGCACAGGGGTCCTAAGAAAAAGGGAGCAAAGTCCTATGCCCCAAAGATAGAACCAGCCTCAATGGGTGGGAATTTTGAGAAAAAGATTTGGATCCAGTTGAAGAAAGAGCTAGGAGGGATAAGAGGTGGGAATGGGTTGCTAGGAGAGGTGTCTGAGCAGATGACAGCTGAGTCCTTGACATTAACAGGATGGTTGGGAGGGTGACCTGTAAAGACCCCTCCCATGCCTGGGATGCTGTGATCCCATGAGTCAGGGACACGAGCTCTGGTGCTGGTGCCATTATCCACACATGGGTCTCACCCAAACATTCAATCAATGTTGCTGTGGCCCTCTGTGTGCCAGGCACCATGCATGGCACCATGAAACCTGAGGCAGGCAGACTGATGATGCCTGGATCACTGCACTTTTAACATCGAACGAATCTTTTCCTATGAATTGAGAACGTGCTGCCAACACTTTTAAAATTACATCTCAACAAAAACATGCAGTCAAAACCATGTATGCCAATTTGAGGCATCACCAAATTGGTGGGTCACTTGGCCTGGGGAGAGAGCTGAGACCGCACCTCTTGGGCAAACACACAGGTGGTTTGATAGCACATGTCAGTCTGTGGTGGCTGAAGATCTCTCAATTCTGCACAAGGCTATTGATTCTCTCCAAATATCAAAAATAGTTTATGCACCCCTTTCACCCCTCCACGCCTTTGCATCTGCTGTCATTTCCTCTTCCTAAAATGCCCTGATAGCCAGTTACAGGTACCTAATGCTGTGTAACAAAGTACCCCAAATGTAGTGGTTTAAAACTACACACACACGCACAAACATTTATTTTGCTCACTAATCTGCAATTTAGGCAGGCTGACAGGGAACAAGTCCTCTCTGCTCTACTCGGTGTCCGCTGGGGTGGCGCGAAGGATGGGACTGGAATAAGCGGGCACGTCTCTCTATTGCTACGTGGCTTCTCCACGTGGCCTCTCCAGCATGGCAGTTTCAGGGTGGCTGAACTCCTTATATGTTGGCTCAGGGCTCCTGAAGGGTGTGTCCTGAGAGAGAAAAGAGTCAAGAAGAAGCCATGTGGCCTTTTGGTGACCTAGCCTCAGAAGTCACACGCACCATTTCTGCCACACTCCCTGGGTGGAAGCAGTCACACCCCCCACCCAGAGTTAGGAGCAGGGAACACAGACCCCCACATCTCTGTGGGACCCATGTCAGCCCCACCGTAAGGGCATGTGGGATGTGAGATACAGCGTGGTGAGTCCATCTTCGGAAAGAACAACCTGCACCTACTCTTTTTCTATCTGAAAAACAATTCAATGTTTCAAGACCCAGCTCAAATTTACCTCCTTTATAAAGCCTCCTCGGGTCTTTTGGAGCTAGTTACCTCCTTCATGGGACCCTAACAGCATTTTGTACCTCTGCTTTCAGAGGACGTTGTACCCTAAAATGCCATGCTACATTTGTCTCCTGGAAACTGTGAGTTGTGAGCTTCAAGGTCTGGGAGATATTTATTTATCCCTGGCTTTCAGCATCAGGATGATGCTTACTTAGGAAACAGAGGGTACTACAAGCTAGACCACGCACACCCTGGACCACCTGCATCAGAATGCCTGGTGCTTGCTCAAATGCAGACTCCTGGGCCAGCATCAAACCCCCTGGATTGATTCTTGGGGCTGGGGCTTGAGATGCTGCATTTTAAGAAAACTGCCGAGATGATTCCAGTGAACACTAACCTTTGCAAGCTATTATATATCTCCAGTGCCTAGTACTGTGTCTGGCACATAGTTGCTACTCAATAAATACCTGTTGAATGAATAAACGAGTGCATGAATGAATAAATATTTTTAGACTGGATTGGGCACATGAGTCAGTTTGCTCTTTTGGCTAATGTGATGTTCAGTTCTGGCTCCAGTGTCAGATAAGCAGACATCCCTCCAGGTTAGGCCCAGGTGGGACTTGATGCCACATGTCCCCTTACATGGGCCGGTCTCCTGGAGGAGGTGGCTGAGACAGTAGAAGGGAGAGAATCTTGCAGTCACAAAGTCGGTGCATTATCTCACCCTCTACCAGAAGGCTCCTTTGCGATCCCCACCGCCTCCTCACCATGCATCCTGTCACATCCCAGATCGGAACCATTCTGGAAGCAGTATTTGCTAGTTTGACATTTCAAAATAGCATCAAGGAGGCTAAAGATAGCTAGGTTACAAGGGAGGTTAAACATCTTGCCAAATGACGCTGAGCAAATTAGGTCTTCTCCCCGTTGGTCCAAAGAGTACGTTGATGTTTTTCCTCTATTTGGAAGAACAGAAGCATTGGGTGAAGCGGGGAGAGGAGATTGAACCTCAGTCCGAATCCAGCGCCTGGCAAAGGAGTGCATACATTTCAGAGGTCTCTGTTAACGGGCTCTGTTTTCTCTCGTTGTCTATGACGGAAAGCCCGACGGAGTCAGTCCTGCTTCCGGGCTACATGCAGACCCCCCCTGCCCCCCTGTGCTTCTGGTTTCCACTCAGACACACACAGCCAGGAGTTATTTAGGTTGGGGAAGCAGTTTGTGCATCTGAGAAGGGAAAAAAAAAAAGTCACTAGCCTTTTACTTCCTTTTCCTTTCTTCCTGTCTCGCTCTGTTTCAGCCAAATTTTCCAAAGCCACAGCCACATGACTGCTGGAGGCCGAAACCTGGTGATTGTGGGGAGACGCAGTGTTCCCAGGGGTCCAGCTTCTACTGAGAGGTCAGTGTGTACAAATAATAATACCTGCCTACCGCTACGGACTGTTCGCTGTTTGCCAAGCTCTCTGCTAAGCTTGTTATATACTTTACTTCGTTTACTCTCACAGCAATCCTAGGAGTTAGGCAGTATTATCTTGGCTTTATAGAGGAGGAGCCGAGGGTCAGGGAGGAGAAGCAACGTGCTTTGGGTGCCACAGCTAGTAAGCTGAGACTCCACTCGGGCGCGTCTGACTCCGAAGCCTGCCTTCTTCCTAACCCCGTTATAGCACCTTCCTTTCTGAAAGTGGACAAGGGATACCTTCACCTGCATGTCCTGAACTGAATCCATTCCAGGAATCAGACTGGCTTCAGAGGGGGAGGAGGCGCCGCTGGAGATGGGCAGGCCACGGCAGGGGGAGGGGAGGGGAGGGAGACACGCTGGTGACTCAGCAGGCCAGCCCACTGCCTGCCCTTTCCCCGTGCCACAGACATCTAATGGAAGGGTTATCCCTGCTGTACGCTGCAGCCCCAGGGGTAGGTGACAACCTGAGTCACAAGGGACTGACTGAATGTCAGGGTTGAAGTGAGTCTCTGCCTCACCCACTCTGAATGTGACCGCAGCTGTCCATGCAGTGGTGGCAGTGCTGTCACAGCCAGAACACGCTGGCAGAGAGGCAGACAGGGTGCCGGCGGGGGGCAGGGTGCTGGTCATCTGGCTAAAAATGGGGGGTGGGGGTGGGGAAGGTGGCCCAGTTATGCCTCTCTTTGGTTCCAGCTCTGTAATGTGATTCAGGTGTCTCCAAAGGCCCCCTGCCTTCCCAGCAAATTCAGTTAAGAGCAGGGGGAGGAGGTGCTAATGGTTTCCACATTTGGGGCCCTCTGCAGGGCAAGGAAACCTAACCTCGCCTGTGGGGAGAGCCCAGCTCCGTGGAGTGCGGGCGCGTCTACGTCTACGGAGCACCTCTCACCAGCGAGGCGCTTGGGCCTGCGGGCAGCCCTGACAGTGTGATGATCAACAAGCAAGCAAAGCTGCAGCGTGTCCAGAGCTTACAGCTGATGGGAGAGACAGAAAACTGACCAGAAAACCACAACCCAGGGTGGAGAGGACTGTGGGTGCTGTAGGGACACAGAGGGAGACACCTAGTCAAGATGTAGGGGCTCAAGGGCAGGGTCCTCCTGTTGGTGGCCGAGCCCTGTGGGCCGAGGAGGCGTTCACTGGGAGGTGGAGATGCAGGGACCAGGGACAGCAGCACATGGGAAGGTGGCGGGCGCGGGTGGGGTGGCCAGAGCAAGGAGCAAAGGCCTGGCGTGTAAGGAGAGGGTAGTGGAGCCACGCAGTCGGCAAAAACTTCGGGTCTCGAACTCCGTCAAGGAGAGCAGTTGAGGAATTACGAGCAGCAGAGTGAGAATGAGATCCGTCTAGAAATACCAGTCCGGCTTCTGAGAACAGCTGGGACAAGACCAGTAGGTGCAGGGAGACCAGCCGGGAGGCCGTAGCAGTGCTTCTGGGCGACAATGATGGGTGCTAGACCAGGATGGTGGCTCTGGGGATGGAGAAGAGTGGACGGGTAAAGGGAGGATGAGGCCAAAGCAGCAAATTATACAGCCCTTGTCTTCAAGGAGAAAACAATTTTAGTTGAAAAAAACTTTCCTCCCTTAATTTATCCCAGCCTTATGTGACTAGAAGGGAGCTGAGAGATCATTTAGTTCAAGCTCCCCTCGCAAAGAAGTCCAGGGTTTTGAATTCGTTCAGTGTAGAGAGAGCGTGGTGTAATATTAGGCAGCCGGGTGGGCAGCCGAACTGGACACAAGCTTTCTTGGAATTTCGGAAGTTTCTGAGCACGGAAGTGTGTGCATTCTGCCTGTGGGCATGTAGCTCCAGGAAATGGGGGCAGTTTTGAGCTGACACGTCCCCTGCCAGCTGTGATGGAGCAGCCTCCTGCCCTCACCAGGCAGAGCCCCCAGCAGAGGGGGACCACGGAGGCTGGCAGGGAGCTGAGGGCACCTTTCCGCCAACAGACCCAGCCACAAGTGCTTGCTGAGCGACTGCCCTGTGCCCAGTCTTTTTCCTGGAAACTGCTGTGATAACACTCTCTGGGCGAGAACCAACACTCACTGACCTTTTACATGGGCTGAATCTGCAGGGAAAGGTCGTTCTTTTTGGAGGTTGTTGAAAATTTAATGACAGCAATTCCTTAGGCTTGTAAAACCCTTTTAATGTTCTCAAAGCACAGACAACAGTGTCTTCTCTTACACTGAGTGGTGTTTTACAGTGTTAAAGCACTTACACAGTGACATGCTCGATCCACAGTAACCCTGGGAGGGAGGCAGACATCATAGGCCCAGGTGACCTGGGTTGAAATCTCTTTTATTCCCCCCCTTGAGACTGTGGGAGTGTGGGATGCTCTACCTCTCTGAGCATCTTACTCTGTAAAACAGAGATAACATACAGTCGTGCATCACTTAACAATGGAGATACCTTCTGAGAAATGTGTCCTTAGGCAATTTCATCATTATGTGAACATCCTAAAGTGTACTCCCACAAACCCAGGTGGCACAGCCTAATACGCATCTAGACTATATGGTATAGCCTATTGCTCGTAGGCTACAAACCTGTACGGCATGTTACAGTACTGAATACCTTAGGCAACTAGAACACAATGGTGAGTATTTGTGTATCTAAACGTATCTACCCATAGAAAAGATACAGTAAAAATACAGTATTATAATCTGATGGGACCATAGTCGTATGTGCATTGACCAAAGTGTTGTTATATTGTGCATGATGTTCCTATTCTGAAAGGTTGCTGTAAGCATGAAATGAGATACTGCCTGGCACGGTGCTCAATGAAAGCTGACTTCCTCCACCTTATTTCTTATCCGTCCCCATATTCCAAACAAGGATATACTCAAGGTTTTAAAACTGGAAGTGGTGCCTGGCAGACAGTGGGTCTGAACTAAATGTGAGTTTCCCTTTTTTTCCCTTTAAGGCCCTGAACTAAGGCTATCTCTTCCCCAGGCTTTTCCTTACCCAGCCCCTGGTATTTCCTGGGAACTCCCTTTGACAATGTCATGAGAGCCATGGAGCCTCCCCCCTTGAAAAATGCACCTGTATGTTAGGAGGCAGCACACACACCCTCTCACCCAGACAATTTTGCTTGCAGTCTTATGGAGTTCACAGATTCCCTGAAGCTCATCCAGGGACTTTAATTTAAAAAGCTGTGATAGCACCAGTGTGACACAAACTACTTTCTGCCACAAATTATATAGCTCCTCAGTTATCTAATTTCCCTTGGTAGATTAAAAACTACACGGAGCTGGAGACCAGCTCTTCTTTTTCAAGTTGTATCCCATATACAGTGGCTAGAGAGCGACAGCTACACCGTGAATGTTAATCGCATGCCTGCGTGGACAAATGGATGGATGGAAAGGTGGGTGGGTGGGCTGCGGGATGAGTGGGTGGTTGAGTGGACAGTGAGTGGATAGTTGGATGACTCGGGGAGAACGGATAAATGCGTGAATGGACGGGTAGATGGATGAGATGGTGAAGGGGCTGCCAAGCTCAGAGAAAGGCCCAGGTAAGCAGTGAGAAGATGAAATAGTTGTTGTGGGGGATGGAAATGGACCTTAAAATCCCAGGCAGAAGACCTCTAACGCAGTTAGGTGGGAAATATGGGATCTGGAGGGATCGAAAGCAGGGGATGAGAGGAGACAATGACGTCTTAGCAGGCTGGGTCTGAAGCAAGGCTATGGGCTGGGTGGGACAGGAAGACTCTGAGCCAGAAAGCCAAATAGGAAACTGGGCAGGAGGTGGGGAAACTCCTGGCCAAGAAAGCAGTGCTGGTGCTGAATGGAAAGCAGAAGCTGCAAGACTCATTTCTAAGGAAAAATGGAGAGCAGATGGGATCCAGGGGGGTAGGGGAGAGGGCTGAATAGAGACGCAGGAATCCGCGGCATGTGGGATTCTCTGAGTCATTAATTCAACAATCATTTGTTGAGCCCCTCCTACATGCCAGGGATTATTTCTGGCACTGAGGCTAAAACTCAGTCCTTGGTGTCAAATAAGAATGATTAAACAATTGTTGTACTGCGAGGTGGTGAGAGATATGATGGCAGTCTTTACTGATCACCATGGGACCCAAAGGGTGGGGTGATGGCTGACCCTGGGTGGCTGGGTCTAAAAGTGTTTTAGAGAGGAGACTGGGGCTGGGTGTTGGAGAATGAGTAAGGTTTCTTAGCCATCTTGCAAGTGAGGGGTAAGGTTCAAGGATGAGGGGAGGGGCATTCCAAGCAGAGGAACAAGTTTGCACAAAGTTCACAAGCACCAAGGCATGAAACAGCAGAGACCTATGTGGCAATCCTAAGCAGTTCCGTGTGACTGCATTGCAGGGCTGGGAGCTGGCAGGATCGGAGACAGCTGCATATTGGGAATAATGCTTGTGAATGTTCCTTCATGCATGTGTAAAGATGTGTGCTGTTTGACATGCTTTTTATCTCTTTTGATCATCCTGAATAACACCATCACGTAGGCAAGTCAAATATTAAGACCATTCCTGTTTGGGGAACAAGAAAACAGCTTGGAGAAGTTAAATGACTTGTCTAAGGTGTGTAGCTGAGGCCAAACTAGACCCCCTGACTTCTAACTTTAATAAATCTGGGCACGTGGGGTGCTCAAAGCGTTTGGCTGAGCAGTGCTGTTATAAAGATAAGTAAGATTGAGTTCTTGGTTTTTCTGCCACTATACAAAGGCAATGATGAGGCAGCTCAGATGTGCAAAGGAATGGATATGAAGCTTCGATAGAAAAATAACTACCAAGAACAATCAACATGGGCACAGAACTTCACAGTTTGCAAAGCACATTCACATATAAGGATGTTATTTGACATTTATGAAGACACTCGTTGGCAGATTGTAGTGATAATGCTCTTGTTCCCATTTTTCAGGTGAAAAAATTAAGGTTCAGAGATATTAATTATGTGCTTAAGTTATACAGCTTGTAAGCGATAGAGCTAAGACTCAAACACAAGTCTTTCTAATGTCAAATGTACAAATCCATGAGGGCTTTTAACATAATAGCCAATATTTATTGTGTGATTACTTTGTGTCGGCTATTATGTGAAATGCTTAGAGACATTTCATTTCACTTGTACAAATATGACAGGAGATAGATGCCTCTTTTAAAATAAATTGAAACTCAAAACTGTTAAGGTTCCATAGCTAGGATGACCAGCCAAGCACCACGCAAAGCCCTCAGCTCTTTAGCACTGCGCAATACTGTCCCCATCATCTTTTGGACCTTGGTTCAGCCCACCTGAACTAAGGGAAAAATATTAATAGTTGGAGCTTGGCACAAAACCAAATGTACCACCCAAAACAAGTACATTTGATGATGAAAAGTTTCTAATCATTTTGTTCAAAATTCTTTACCCCCTTCGTGGGTGGGCCAGTAAAAAATGCCAAGCCCTCCCATTTTACCTGTGAGGAGAGCCCAGAGAGGTCATGAGACCTAAACAATAACACAAAGCATCGCTGAACTCCTAGTTCAGTGCTCAAAAGTTTAAACTCCAAAGTCATTCAACTCCTCTTCCCTCCCCTCTCTCTCCTTTGTGTTAGACTTGCCTTCAAGACCTGGCCCTGTAGGATGACAGAAACCAGCCTGGGAATCAGTCAAACTGGGATTTGAATCCTGGGCACACAATTTACCAGTTGTAGGCACTTGGACAAGTTGCACGATCTCTTAGTCTCAGTTTTCATACCTAGAAAATTGTTATATAACATTGTTATATAGTATTATTCAACTCGAAGGGGGATTGAAAGGGTTAAATGGGGTAATGCCCATCATTCTGTCATTATCTTGTTTTAATTTCTTCACAACATTGAACACTATGTATTAACATTTGTTCACGAGCTTATTGAATGTTTCTTGCTATCCTCTCTTGTCTTATTCATGGATGTTCTCCCAGGGTCCAGTCCAGTTACAGTAGCTACTGGCCAACGTGGGTACTAAGCACTTGAAATGTGCCTAGTTGGAGCCCAGATGTGCTGGAAGTGTGACATACACACAAAATTTTAAAGACACAGCATGAAGAAAATGTAAATGTAAAATCTCACTGTAACCTTTTATATTGATCACATATTGAAACGATGTTGGGGTATATTGGGTTAAATGTGTTATTAAAATTAATTTTACCTGAGTTTTGTTTGTTTGTTTTTACTTTCTTTAATGTGGATACCAGAAAAATTGAAATGTCATATGTAGTTGATATTATTTCTATTGGCCAGCGCTGTTCAAGAACAATGTCAGGCACATACTAGGTGCTCAGTAAATAGCTAAATGACTGCATACATTTTCTTGAATGAATGAAAGGCACAAAAGGGAAAGTAGTTGAATAACAGTTTCTCTCACTAGGTGATCCCCACAGGATATGGCTGTCTGCTTTAGGTTAATAAACTAATTTTAGTTGAGGCGTTAATAGCTGATAACAGCTTAAGCTGCTGGCATGAGTCAAGATTTACATTTTAATTACAACTTTTTAGAAGTCAGAAAAAAGTGGGCTTTTTAATCCTACTGTGGGACCTTTCAGAAGAAAGCTTCCTTTAGTTACAAGAAGGAGAGGGAGGGGAAATGACAATAAATGCTAGGTGGCAAGAGGAAGCAGCAAGCGGAGGAAGAGGCGGAGGAGAAACCAGAGCAGCAGGTGCCTTGGTTTCCCCGACAACCGCCCTGCGCCTGGGACGGTCCAGGGCGCGTACTGGGCGCTTAGTAACTGATCCCTGAAAGACTGAATGAAAAAGGAAAAGCAGGTGCGGAGAACGAAATCGGAAAGGGCAGAGGCAGAGGCCACAACGGAGACGACAGTCAGTCGGGGCAGACAGGGGCGGAGAGGGCGCCAGGCGGAGGTCGCTGCCGGCGGGGCGCGGGCGCTGGGCCAGGGACCCCGGCGGCGGGTGGCGCAAGCGGGCTCGGCGCGGTGGCCATTGTCAGGCGGGGGGTCGGCCGGCCGTGCCGGCGGAAGGTCACAGCTTGACTGCAGGGACTTTCCGGGGATCGGGGTGGGAGCACGTGCGGGCCCTGGCCTTTCAAGCTTCCCGGGTCGGGCGGGGCTGGGAGGCCCCCTGCGCGCCTCCGACGCAAGGAACCAACCCAACGCTAGTCCCTCTCAGGGACGCGTCCTCTCGCCTGACCTTTTAAGCCCGTCTTTGCCTCCAAGGTTCTAGCAAAGGCCCCGCTTTCCCCCAGCCCAGGCGTTCTCAAACCTGAGTGCTTGGGCGTCACCTGGAGGCTTTATTACCACACGTTGCTGGGCCCCCTCCAGGGTTTGGATTCTATGGGCGTAGGGTGGTGATGCAAATGTGTCCGGACCAGGGACCATTCCTTGAGAGCCACTGCCCTGGAGGTAACAATTTTCTCCCTCATTTTCTCCTTTAATGCCAAAATACCTTGTTCAGCCTCCCACTGAGCCTGGAACCCTTGACAGCTCGGGTAACAGGTGGGGCGCAGCGACCTGCCCAGCCTTAGAACAAAGGCAGGAGGGCGCCTGGGAATCCCAACACCCAGTCCAGGGCGTTTTCCCAGCATCAGCTGTTTCCTTTACCCTCTTGGGAGGCCTGTGTGTGGGATCCAGAACAGGGCAGAACCCTGAGTAGTACAAGCTGAGTGGGAAGCAAGGTCCGTCAAACCCAGCTGCAGGGAACGGAGAAAGGAGGGGTCCCCTTCTTCAGGAGAAGAGAGGGTGCACAGAGGATGCCTGTGCATCACCCAGACCTGCCCTGAGCACCACCACTGACACTTTCATTCATTCCCCCCAAAATGTTAATCGAGCAGCGACTCTATGCCAGGCACTGTCTGGATGTTAGAGCTAATGCAGGGAATGAAACTGAGATCCCTGTCTTTGGAAAGCTTACCTTTCTAGTAGGGAGATCAACAGTGAACATAATAAAAGAGTAGATTGTTAAATATGTTAGGTGATAAGAGCTGTCAAAAAAAAATAAGCGTAGGGTAGGGTAGTGCAAATGGGAATTGCAATTCTAAATAAGATGGTCAGGGTAGGGCTTATGGGCAAGGTGAGTTAAGGTGCTTGGCCATATGCTAACTAGAGGAAGAGTGTTTCAGGCAGGGGGAACAGCCAGTGCAAAGGTCCTAAGGCAGGAGCCGGCCTGGCATGTCTGGGGCTCAATGCAGAGGCCAAATGTAACTGCAGGGGAGTGCGATGGGGGAAGGAGCTGAGCAGGAAATGGGGTCAGAGAGGTAAGGGGACAGGCAGGAAGATGTTAGAGGGCTGAGCCAGTCATTGTTAAGGGCTTGACTTTTACCCTAAGATGTTCCTCCATTTTTCTTTACTCTTTTTGTCCCGATGGTTCTTGCGTCTGCCGTCTACGTCTACAAAACCTGACTCAAGAACAGCTTTAACCATCCTCTGACTCACAGCTGGAGCTGGCTTTAAGGCAGATACTATTTTCAGTGAGTCAGTGGGCTCCCGCCTCTCAGATTTGGGACTTGTGAAGGTTGAAATTACCCTTTCTGACCTGCAGGATAGAAGACGGGTCGTCCAGATTTGCCTTCAGCCTCCTTTTTTTCCCTTCTTCCACCGTTCTCTGCACCTCCTCCGGGCCCTCGTCCCCCCGATGCACCTGCTTCCGGGGCTTCCCAGACTTCTAGAGCAGCACCATACAGTCAAAACATAATGTGAGCCACGTATATAATTTAAAATTTTCTAGTGGCCACATTAGAAACAATAAAAAAGAAATGGGTAAAATTAACATTAATGACATTTGATTTAGCCCAATATATCCAAAATGTCATCTTAACATGTAATCAATATAAAAAATTAACATGATATTTTACATTATTTTTTCCTGTACTATGTCTTGAAACTGAGTATGTATTGTACATTTAATGCACACCTCAATTCAGACTAGCCACATTTCAAATGCTCAATAGCCTTATGTGGGTGGGGACTAGTCAGATGGCAGAGTCCTAGACTGCATTTGTGCTCCCCCCAGCCCTTCCCCTCCTTAATCTAACTAACTCCTGTTTCTAGACTGAGCTGACTCTTTGTTCTAGAAGGCTTCATTGACTTCGCTCCTCCCCTCATATGCCTGTAAGAATGAAAGGAGTTAATTTATGTAGAGTACCTAGAATAGTTCCTGGCACATAGTAAATTCAATTGCAGTGTTAGCTATTATTATAATAGCACTTACTACCACTGTAATACACTGATTGGTTGTATAACTACTGTTTCATGCTTTCCTCTCCCTGCTATATTGAACACTCCATGAGGAGAAAGGACCTTGCCTGTCTGCCTCTTTCATTGCTCTATTCTTGGGACCTGGGTCTGACACAAATAGTTGAATATTCAATATAAATTTATTGAATGAATAAATGACTAAGGAAGTATGCTTGGGGTCATGTTTAAGCATTTTATTTCTAACATCGCAGTGGGCTAAAATCATAATCCTGGGTGACAATGGTATCGGACTCCATATTTATAGAGATTCAGACAGTAGATCTGAATGATCCGGTCTCAAAATGGAAATAAATAAATAAATAAAAAGCAGGGTAGTGTGATGGAAAGCGCCCAGGCTTTGACTTCAGACACACCTGGGTCTGAAGGCCTGTTACTTCATTTAGTATTTGTATGACTTTGGAGAGGTTACTTACCTTCTTCAAGCCTCAGTTTCCCCATCTGTAAAGTGGGATATGAGCATCTCTTCACATTATGTACTTGCATGTACACTAATTTTGCAAGTGACAAGAACACAAGCCCTAATCTTGGCTCAGCCACACTCGGACAGGCTGCTTTACCCCACTATGCCTCAGCACCTACTGTGTGTGTTTGTGTGTGTGTGTGTGTTCTTTTAGCATTTAATAATATATGATCTTATACATGTCTTTACAGCTTGCTACATGGTAGATGCCCATGTTAGTTTCTTTACTTTTTAAACAATTTTCATCCAATAGCATGTGATTTTTCTTTTCTCCTCCACCTTTTCCTCCTCAAATGGGGGAGGGAAGTTCAAGCAGTTTACTATTTCGGGGAAATTGAGCCATCCTGCCTGCTACATAGCATGTGACAGGTTTAAGTTAAGAAAGGCCCTTGGGCAAAACTGTAAAACTTGCCACTTCAGTCTCCCTGCCCTTTTGCCTTGTTCTTCCAGAAAGTCCTGTCTTGTGCCATGTTGGCTTCTGGCATTTTCTTCTCTCGCTAGCTGTCATAGAAAAAGTGATTCCCATCCATACTCTATGAATTTTGCTGTTTGTTAAAGAGGAATGCCAGACAGCTAGAAATGGTTGCCACTTGTTGCTCGGCATTCTCAAAGCTCTCTACAGCTCACTACAGCGCTTTTCCATTACTTCCTAAATGTCTGTTAATGCATTTCCCCCACCAGACCCCTGAACGGTATGGGCAGATACAGCCCACGTCTCTCTGGATCTGAGCCTTTAGCAATCAGTCAGGCACACAGTAGGTGCTGGCTAAATATGTGTTAAATGTGTACACGAATGTATGATGCGTGAGTGACTGTTTCTGATTCCTTCCCCTCCAGAATGCACAGAAGACTGACAGATGTGTGCAGTGAGAAGCTGGACTGGAAGGAGGTTGGCTGCTTGTTTAGAAATGAAACTGAGCAGGCAGAGAAGCTTACCCGCACATCTGCTTCCCTTCAGTGTCCTCCGGGGAGAGAGAGGGGAGTTGGGGTTGGAAGCCCAGGAGGGCTGACAAGGTGCCCTCTTCAGCACTGAGTCAGCAGCACCGGCCCTACGGACACAGGAAGATCCCGATTTCAGGGGCTGAGTCACATGAATAACTGGAATAGTTGTTTAGATCATAATGAATTCCCAGAACCTTTCCAAGCCAACCAGCCAGCACAGGCTCTCTCCCTACCCTAAGCACTTTCCAGCTTTGTGACTTAGCAGAAAGGAGGAGGTCAGGCCTGGGCTCCAGAGAGCAGGGGCTGCAGGGGAGTGGGGCACAGGATCCTCACCATTCCTATCACCAAGCACTGTAGGTTGTTTCTGGACATTTGTGTGTTTCCAGGACAATGTTGAAAGAGAGCAGCATTGCAGGGATGAAACCTGTGCAGAGGCACAGCTGTCGTGTTGACTGGGAGAGGTGCAGGCCAGGGGCCCTGGCGCCTCACAGTGAGTGATTAGGGTGTCAGTGACACTAAATGCCCAGGGAGCCCAGACAAGTTATCCTCTGAAATGTCATTAGAGGTCTGTGTACCTTGGATGAAACAAGATATCTAGACTCCAGTCCTAGGAGAAACTTTATAGGAGAGGGGCGAGGCTAGTCTCCCTGGCATTGTGGGATTGGTGCATGAGTCTATTGGTTGCATCTTTTAAGATGCAAGTCCAGGCCTCAGTATCTCCCAGAAATTGCTGTTCTGAGCTCCCTGGAAGCCCTCAGTGAGTGCCTTGTCCAAAACATTGGCACAGTGCAAAGCTTATGTCTGATTGTTTCCTTCCTGAGAGTATCTAAAGAAGATCTCAACTTACTAGAGACTTTGCTCTCCCTTCCTTGATATCACATCCACTGTGAATGTCTCAGCCAGACCAGTGACCAGACCCTATTGCACATCACTCATGCTTATGCTTGCCTTGGGGCAGTGATTATCAAACTTGAGAGTACATCAGAATCATCCAGAAGACTTATTAACCCAGATTTCTAGGCCCCACTCTCAAGAGTTTCTGATTTAGTAGGTCTGGGATGGGTCCTAGAAATATGCATTCCTTGTAAGTACCCAGGAGATGCTGATTCTACTGGTTCAGAGATCACACTTTGAGAACTGCTGCTCTAAGGCAACCTTCATAAACATATTTTTAGATCAAAGACCCCTTTGAGAATCTGTTGAAAAGCTTTGCCACCGCTTCCCAGAAAAACAATTACACAAATGCTGAAAAAACGCAAAAACTTGCTTACAATTTCAGCGTTCACTAGACTTGCAGAAATCCATCCATGAATTTCTAGGTTAAAAAACTCCTAATTCTGGTCCAAACCAGAATTCGTAAGTGGGGTGCAGACTCATGAGGGATAGAAGGGCAGATTTTATCACTAAGGACAGAGGAGCTGATTGAGCCAATTGATTGAGCATTTGCTTTATAAAACTAGACTACCTGGTTTCAGATCCTGGCTCTGTCATTTGCCAGCTGTGCTTCAGTTTTCTCATCTGCAGATTTGGATTGATAATAGAACATACTTCATAAAGTTTTGTCAGGGATTGAATGAGTTCTTACATGCAAAGTATTAATACATGGAATAGAGCCTGGCACATAGTATATAAAAAATAATTGTTCCCATTTTCTTCAGCTCGATTGAGTCCTACTGATTCAACTTCCTGATGCATTCCAAGCCCTCATCCTCCCACTCCAACATCCATAGATCTAGTTCAGGTTCTAACCATGCCCAGTTTACCACGTTGTGATATCCTCCCAGGTGCTCTCTTTATTCTGATTTATCCCTCTCCCAGTGCACAGATAGCATCCAGAGTGACCTTTCTATTAATAAAACCCATCCCGTCTTGTCAGTCTCCTGCATGAAACCTCCCAAATGTCCCCCTGTCTCTTAGGAGAAAGTTTAAGCTCATGAGCATGGCATAGGAGGTCTGTCTTGATCTGGACCCTGCCCCCTCTTGGACCTCATTGCTCACTGCATTCCTCTTTCTCTCTTCTGTTCCAGAAAAAAGAAGTACAAGCTGATTCTAGGTGCACCACACTTTTTCATACACCTTGTCTTAACGCATAGGCTTACTCTATCCTAAATGCCCTTCAGCCCTCTTTGAGGCCAACTTCTACAGGATATTCTTTAAGACTCAGCTAGAGTAGCTTCTCTGCACTTTCCCTGAACCTCCAGGTAGAACTGATCTCTCCCTTCTTTGTGACCTACTATGCCTTGCATAACATACTTGCTCTAACACTTCCTTGCACATATATGTTCTTGAGTCTGTGGTAGATACTGACAGTTATTTCCCCGATATCCACTCTTATGTTTATAGCATGAGTCTACTTTCCAGACTTCCCTGCAGATAAAAGTCTGGAAACAAATGAAGTTCCCCCAATAGGTGCACACATACAGAGTTTGAAAATTAGAAATGAAGCAAGGGGAAGATTTTTGCTGCCTCTGATATTTTCTGCTGGCACGCAGAGTCGTGGTGACGTGGAGTTTTTCTGCATCATATTCCAGTAACCAGTCAATAGTTTTATAATTGTCAAGAGTCAGTTTTAACAGCAGCAATAATAGCTTCCCGATGCTTCATTTCTGTTTCCTAGATTGCAAGTGTGTGGCATGTTACAGATTCAAGAATCTACAAATCAGTAGTTCAATAGTTTTGGGCTACCAGCTTCCCCACCTCCCTGATGAGGAACAGGTAGCAGCTTGCTCTGGAAGTCCTTGCTGGAGCCTACAATCCACTCCCCCATTCCTCAGGATGATTTCAGAAGCAGTTGGTCCTGCCATGAAAATAATTTCTACCTGAAATACCCACAATGGCTCCCATTTCTTGAATTGAACACGGAATATTAGTGTCTATTTCCCTCACCCTGTTGTGAAATATTAGTAGGCCAAGAGCATGACTCATTTATCTTGGTATCCTTAGTGTTAGGGTGGGAACTTGTAGTGTGGGACGAGAAAGAATTCTTGACACAAAGATTAGGATGGAAAGAAGTGAAAAGTTTATTTTACTTTGGGGCAGGGGGAAAGGGCTTGGCACATGAAAGAAAAAAAGAAGAAGTGCCAGCAGGGAGGATAAAGGGTTTGGGGCTTTTATTGAGGGTAAAGGGAGAAGAAAAAAAGAACAGTTATTGCTTCCAGCTGATATCAGAAATCAGCTTTGAAATGGCTGCATCTGCTTTTCCTTTTTTTCTCTCTTCTCTGTGAGGCTGTCTTATCAGGGTCCTTGGAAAGTGGCCTGGCAGAAACTGGGGTGTGGGGGGCATCATGATCCTTCTATCTGCTCAGTTCACAGGCTGCTAATCAAACAAAGGGGCAGTTGTGTGTTGTGATCTTTCTCTCCAAAGGGGCAATTATGTGCTGTGGTCTTTCTTCTCGTCTTTCTGTTAGATAGTTTGTTTTTCTCCGTTACATAGTTTATTTGCAAGGTCATCCTTTCACTTAGTGTCCAAAATTGTCAAGAGAGGCTTCTGGAAAATGAACCCCTTAAAGAAGTGGGTAGAGCCACTAATTTGAGTTGGAGAAGGGCTTGTCAGTGGGCTGAGGGCAGGTCATATATCTTTGTTGACCAAATGAGTTTTGACTGCAGAGCTGCTCTCAGACCAACCAGTGAACAAATACACACACACACTACTAGCAAGACAACACAAAATAGGGATTTCAGGAGTGACTGGAACAGCAGTGCCAGGTTTGAAATAAGGAGAATCAGACCCCACTCTTCATGGTGGGAGCAGGGTAAGGAGGGGCTATCCTCCCCAAAGACCTGTGGCCCCTCAGGAGACCAGGCACAAATCCAAGAGAGAAGGACAGGGAAGACTGCACCTCCCAAAAGGGTAGTTCCAACCAACTTATGAGTTGCTTCAGGTAAACTGTGGAGAATGGAGAAAACAGCAAGCACCACTGGGCCCCGCACAGCCTCAGGGTGTGATGAACACATGGTTGGGGACTGGAAGGGTTGGCCGTGTGGGGGATGCAGGGTACTGGTGGATGGACTAGGAGCACAGTTCATGTGAAAGCTCAAAAGAGTATAGTGAGAAATCCATGAGTTTTGGAAATCAGACGGACTCATGATAAAACCCCTGGTCAGTTGCAGATCGCTGTGTGATATGAGATAAATTCTCCAAACTCGGTGAGCCTCTATCCCCTCACTTAGCTATCGATGATTATACTCCTTACTCCAGAGGACCATCTCAAGGATTAAAGAGGAAGACATGTGAGACTAAGCCACCCAGCAGAGGCAGGGCCCTGCACATATTCAGCCCTCTGCATGCTCCCTTTCCAACATCCTATTCTCTAGTTGTGTCTGAAACTCTGGTATTTTTTCCTAGGGTTCACACTTTGCTCTAGAAAATAATTAATTTGGTGTTTTGTTTTGTTTTCTAATCGTTCTGTCTGAAAGTAAGGCAATGAGGTTTCTGTGAAAGGTGATTTCTCAATCCATCCATTTGTCTGAAAAGGCTTGGGGCAGGAAGTAAGATTCCCAGAAGTTTTTAAGTGCACAGAGGATGGGAGGTAGGAGGGAGCTGCTCCAGAAAGATTGCTCCTGCCAGCTGGGGAAAGAGTAGAGAACTTGGCCTCACCATCTCTGTGTACTCAAGTAGTCCGTGATCATTAGTGGGGCTATTAGCATTTGAGTCTAAGCCAGTCTTTCTGTGGCATCCCACGAGACTCTGGGTTTAATGCAACTTCTCTTTCCATGTGCCCTTTGTAATCTACTGAACGTTTATTGTTATGAATTTCTCCAGAAAAGGGACTAGAAAGTTTCCACTTAGTGAGAGAGATGGCTGTCTCAGATATCTCACTGGCCTTTCCAATATGCTATTGTCATGTATCCTCAGGGTAGGGTATACCGAAGTTCTACAGAAAAGGCCCAAGCCCTAAAATGCTGGGAGGACAGTGCATCCTTTCCCCGAGGCTGTGATATTCCATGAGCCCTTTGGCATGTGCTACAAAGCCACTGTTGGGTTCATCCAGGATGAGGAGGACTGAGGGAATGAGGCTCACAGGAATTTGAGGCAGGAAGAAGTAGCCCCTGGGAGGATGGTAGGGAAGACACTTACATAAAACCTTGGTGGCATCCACCACAGAGGAAGGAACTTGAAGAGATGGCCCCAATACCTGTTTGAGGGTAGAAATCAGAATTAGGAAGAAAATTACCATGCCTGGGCATCCATTATGTGCACAGCATCACGGCAGGGGTTTCTGTAGTTCACACAGACCGGGCATGAAACAGTTAAGCTGTCGAATCCTGAGCTTCTGCCGCCAGCGGGAATATTTGATGGTACTGCACTGGAAGCATATCCTAGAGTGAATAATTCCTGCACAGCAGGGGAGTCTTTCTTCAGGTTGAACTTTGTCTGGAAGCTCCTCTTTTCTTGTCAGAAAGCCAGGGGCAATGCTATCACCATATTCTCCCACCCCTGCCCTTCCTCCACCAAGAACACAGCAATGGCAGCTCAGCCCCCACGGAGACTCTCTGCTCACAGCAGAGATCCAGAGAGCTGCTACTATGCTTTGCACAAAGGAGGAAAACAAACCTCCTATTAACTGTTCAAGGCCATCTGTATCTTTAAGCCCCTACAGATAGAGAGACTAGGAATTCTCTATCATTACTTTAAAAAATAATGTACAGGATGGTACTGGCACAAGAACAGAGACATAGACCAATGGATCAGAACTGAGAACCCAGATATGAAACCATCCTAATATAGCCATCTGATCTTTGACAAAGCAGACAAAAACATACACTGGGGAAAAGAATCCCTATTCAATAAATGGTACTGGGAAAACTGGATAGCCACATGTAGAAGACTGAAACAGGATCCACACCTCTCACCTCTCACAAAAATTAATGCATGATGGATAACAGACTTAAACCTAAGGCATGAAACTACAAGAATTCTAGGAGAAAATGTTGGAAAAACTCTTATAGATATCAGCCTAGGCAAAGAATTTATGAAGAAGACCTCAAAGGCAATCACAGCAACAACAAAAATAAATAAATGGAACCTGATCAAATTAAAAAGCTTCTTCACAGCCAAGGAAACAATCAATGGAGCATACAGAATGGGATGAAATATTTGCTTGCTACACATCTGATAAAGGGCTAATAGCCAGAATCTATAAAGAACTCAAGCAAAACAGCAAGGAAAAAAAAAAAACCAAACAACCCCATCAAAAAGCGGGCAAAAGACATGAACAGAAGCTTTTCAAAAGAAGAAAGACCAATGACCAACAAACATATGAAAAAATGCTCAACATCTCTAATCATCGGGGAAATGCAAATCAAAATCACTAGCATGGATGTGGAGAGAAAGGAACACTTACACACTATTGGTGAGACTGCAAACTAGTACAACCTCTATGGAAAGCAGTGTGGAGATACCTCAAAGAACTAAGAGTAGAACTACCCTTTGATACAGCAATATCACTATTGAGCATTTACCCAAAGGAAAAAAAGAGTCATTTTATCAAAAAGACACTTGCACTAGAATGTTTATTGCAACACGATTCACAATCACAAAGATGTGGAATCAACCCAAGTGCCCATCAATACATGAGTGGATTAATAAAATGTGGTATATGTATACCATGGAATACTACTCAGCCATAAAAAATGGGGAACCTTTTGTAACAACCTGGATGGAGCAGGAGACCATTCTTCCAACCAAAGTATCGCAAGAATGGGGGGAAAAACACCACATGTACTCACCATTACATTGGTATTAATCGATCAACACTTACATGCACATATGAAAGTAAAACTCAACGGAAATCCAACAGGTAGAAAAGGGGTTGGGTAAATTCACACCTACGGTGCACACTATCTGGGTGATGGGCACTCTTATAACATTGACTCAAACTGTACAAAAGCAATACATGTAACCAAAACATTTATACCCCTATAGTATTCTGAAATGTAAAAATAAATAGTGTACATCGAAGTGACCATTGTTTTTTTTCTACCTGAACTAGATATACACAAGGAGGCACTTAGAAAGGGATGAGGGCAGTATAAAAACAGGATGCCCAAAGAAGAGGCACCTCCAGATCAGAGAGTTCCTGAAACCCTTGTGAGAGACTAATACCACAGCAGGTAGTATTAAGGTGCGGTATTAGTGAAGTATGTCAGGTGTGTTTTTGAATGACAAACCTCTTTTGCAAAGTGAGTCTATTATATTTACAGAAGGAAAGAAGAGACAAAAAAGGAAATAAGAAGATGCCACTCCAGCTATTTTTTCCCATGAATATCTAGCATTCAAGGGATTCTAATAATTCTTATGACCAAGATTCTCATAAGTAGCCTCCTTTTTAGAACACAGAATTACCAAGCGTTATTCTCATTGTCTTATGCCACTTGTTTAAAAAGAGTGTTTCACTTACTCCTCAAAGAAACACTAGGATGTAGATTCATTAGATACATTGTATAGGCCAATGAACTAAGGCCCAGGGGTGTTAACTGTGTTGCCCAACGTGACATAACTTATCAAGTAGCAGAGATAGAATTCAAGTCCATTCAAGTTTAGAAACAAACTTGTGCCATATCTACTAAATCATGCGCATCTCCTTGATCTGTGTTGTAATTTGTAAAATATCCTCTTGGAGAAAATGAAGCCAACTCCAGAGGGAAGAACTAGGAATAATAAGATGAAACTACTTAATACAAATGAAAGGGACAAAATTTCTTCAACAAAACAGAAATATATATAGAAAAATAAGCACATAAAAAGATGTTAAACACCATTATTCCTTAGGAAAACACCAGTCGCAACCACAATGAAATACCTCTGCATGCCCACCAATGGCTGCCATTAAAAAGACTGATCATATCAAGTGTTGGTGAGGATAGGGAACAACTAGAACTCTCAAACTTTGTTGGCAAAAATGTAAAATAGAACAACATCTACCATAGTACCAGCCATTGTACTCCTAGATATTTATTTAAAGTAAATGTCCACATAAAAACTTATATATGAATGTTCACAGCAGCCATGCTTGTGCTGCTATGTATACTGCTATACATAGGTGCATCCATGTAATGAAATAATAGTTAGAAATAAAAAGGAACAAATTATTGATACACTCAGCATCACATCATGGGTGGATCTCAGAATAATTGTGCTGGGTGAAAAAGGCAGACAATAAAGAGTATATATTATATGATTCCAATTACATAAAATTCTCAAAAATGCAAATTGATCTATAGTGACAGAAAGGAGATCAGTGCTCACCTGAGGATGGTGGAGGAAAGGGATAATGGATGGATTATAAAGAGACATAAGGAACATTTGGGTAGAGGGCAGTATGTCCTTACGTGAATTGCAGTGATATTTTCATGGGTGTAAACATATGTCAAAACTCATCAATTTGTACTGGTTGTTGTATGTCAATTGTACCTCAAAAAAGTCAGTAGAGGTAGGCTGACAAGAAGATGCAGCAGTAGGAGGTAGGAAGAAGAAAAAGCAAAATCCAGCAAGGTAAGTTACCTAAAAAGAAATGCAATATAATGGTTAAGAACCCAAACCTATATTCAAATCTCAGTTTAACTTTAGACAAGACACTTAACTGGCCATGTAAAATGCAAATAATGATAGTACCTCACCGGATAGCTGGACAAATGAAACGAGTCATAAACATAAAGCCTTAGACCAGTGCTTGGTGCATAATAAAGATTCAATAAGCATTAGCTGTTATTATTGTTGCACATATCTTCTCATTTCCTCCAGAGTTAACCCTTTCCCAAGAGGAGAAAACTTAAACCTCCATCCAGCTGCCAAATCCAGAGGCCAGTGATTTCCAAGCCAGGTTTTCTGGTGAATGCTGATTCCTTCTCTTGAACATAACTGACTGTGGCTCCTTGAAATTTTGCAGCCTAAGTGCTAAATAATGCACCTGACTCTATTCATTATCCGAGGGTCATGGAAATAAAGGATAACAGGACTTCCTTAATGAGGCTTAAGGAAGCAACAAGATACTGAGTCGCAAGGGTAGAGCATCACCTGGATTCTGTTGGGCCACTCACTCTCACGGATATTGGTTTGTCCCTTGACCAGTAATTCTGGCTGCCCTCAGTTCTACCCACTGGGAAGACTTCCTTTGGCCAGCGTTCATCAGTGCCAAAACAGAGAGGAGACTCGAAGAGGCTTCTGTTGTATGGGACTGCACCACCCGAGTAGTTTATTTCTGTTGGGACCATGGAGGTAGACTAAGGGTTGCTTTAAGAGTTGAACAAGCACAGGTCTCTGTCTACCAGGCTTGATCATTTCTTGCAGTACAACTCCTTTAAATCCTTTGTTTGCTGGGCCTGTTGATTGCATGGGAAGGGCAGGGAGGACACATGGGCAATTCAGTTTGCTGGTAGCCAACACCAGAAATCTTGCCAAATTTTCGTTTTTGAATTTAGTCCTCATTTTTATAGCATCGGTTCCTTGATATCGAACTTTAGGAGTCTGTACATCTCCCTAAATCATAGCTTATTGGCTTCTGCCTCTGAGTTTGAAGAACAAAAGGCTGGAGTAGTGAGGCAATGCTCATCTTTCCTACCATGTGGCTCTTGTCTCTGCTTCACTACTCGTCCAGACGTGCATTTCCAGAAAGTCTTCCAGACAGGGATACAATAGTAGAGTTGCTTAGAAGAGCAGTGCCCAACATTTTTGGCACCAGGGACCGTTTTCATGGAAGACAATTTTTCCACAGACCCGGGGGTCGGGAGGTTCTGGATGATTCAAGCACATTACATTTATTGTGCACTTTATTTCTATTATTATTACATTGTGATATATAATGAAATAATTATGCAACTCACCATAGGTTGGGGACTCCTGGCTTAGAATCA